>BLSH010306301.1:1315800-1344484 GCA_018402905.1 Glandirana rugosa
TGTGTACTCCTACAAAAGAGAAGTAGACTCGGTAAGTCTAGAGTAAAGGTACACCCTTCTAATTCCGAATAAAGCCCACAGGCCAACAGGACACACGGGTCGAGTCGTAGGGAGAGTGGCTAGACATCATGTATACTGGAGACTGACTTTTCGTCATCAAGGTGTAGAAAGCCACTCACCCCTGTGTTTCCCCCAGGCCCGTGAATAGTGCGACGTGGACCTTATATTAACCTCGTGAATACCTCGTGAAAAGTTCGTGCTTATGTGAAACTTCTGAAAACTACAAAATAAATATACTAGTGACTAAAAATAAAAAACGATAAAAATGGCAAAAAATAAAATAGCAAAAAATAAAAATCAGTGATCATATAAATAAAACATCAAAAGTCTTCAAAGTGTATTCGTGCTTGAAAAGTGCTCCATAAGTGCTCCAATTATATTCCAGGTGCAGCGTGATAAGTGCCCGGACCCCCTTTGTGTCCCCACTCACCGAAAGATGTGGAACTACTGCTTTTCAGTCAGAGGTCATATGTACTACAGATCGGTGAGAGGGATGCTGAGCTGGGCACACAGGACAACCGGACACCCGAAATAAGCCTTAATCTTCCCACATGGAAATGAGATCTGAATGGCTCAGATGAAGAGAAAACATCCTCATGTGTATACTGTTAACATGAACACTTTATTGCGCAATAATACAATCTACTTACAAAATAGAAGAGTAAAAAACGCCTTGTGATCAACAAAGATCTAATACAGCAAACGGCGTGCGTTCCACCGGCTTCTACCACTATGGGCGGATGTGATGTGGACGGCTGCAGCGGACCGTCAACGCGCTTCGCCCTCGTAATAGAGCGTCATCATGGACCATATTTTGTAAGTAGATTGTATTATTGCGCAATAAAGTGTCTATGTTAACAGTATACACATGAGGATGTTTTCTCTTCATCTGAGCCATTCAGATCTCATTTCCATGTGGGAAGATTAAGGCTTATTTGGGGTGTCCGGTTGTCCTGTGTGCCCAGCTCAGCATCCCTCTCACCGATCTGTAGCACATATGACCTCTGACTGAAAAGCAGTAGGTCCACATCTTTTGGTGAGTGGGGACACAAAGGGGGTCCGGGCACTTATCACGCTGCACCTGGAATATGATTGGAGCACTTATGGAGCACTTTTCAAGCACGAATATGCTTTAAAGACTTTTGATGCATTATTTATATGATCACTGATTTTTATTTTTTGCTATTTTATTTTTTGCAGTCTGCAGGTAAAGCACATCTTGCTTGTTTCATTTCAAATCCATTGTGGTGGTGTATATAGCCAAAAAGATTAGAATTGTGTTGATGTCCCAATATTTATGGACCTGACTGTATACCTGTGTATACATATGATTATTAATAAAGAGACCCCCAGATGAATAATGCAGCATGTTTCAGTTGGAGGGGCCCCTAAGGATTATTGTACATCCGTCTTGATGTTGGAGACTTAAAGACAAGATCAGCGGTGATAGGGAACTCTTCCAACCATTCTCCAACCAGTCTGGAACGCAGCTTCTCACCAGCAGAAACTGAGGCATGGCACTGGAACTCAGAGTCAGCCTATCTACTTTGTTTCTTAGTCCCTAGTAGATTCTAATCTGTCATGCAATTGGACCTCTAATTATCAAGTGACTGTCAGCTGCCTAACCTGGCTCTAGCCTGTGCAGGTTAGTGAGTCTTGAGCCAAAACTAGCTATATAATCCCAGACCAGAAGCAGAAGTGACAGGGTAAAGTAAAATAACAGGAGCTGCATAAAAAACTCTATTGCAATAAACAGATTCACCTGTTAAAATACTTAAAGTTGACCACTATCCACGTACAGTAGCTGAAACCTAGCTAACTGGCATTGTGCATGTGAGGAAAAAACAACAGGATAGAGCTACACCTGTCACAGGAATTCAGATACACACTCAAGAAACTATGGGCTGTTGCAGTTAAACACTAGAACCTATGAACACTTGCCTAATAGTCTCTGCTTTTGGTGTGGGTGAAATACAATAAGCAGCAGCAGCCCTGCTGTGTATAAGGTCATGTGGCTCATTTTGTGCCTACCTCCTGGAAACCCCTCTTTTATAAAGATATCACAGTCCTCCAATCAGAGTTTCTGACTCAGCTAGCAGGGACAATAAGTACCCATCTATCATTAACTAACTCAGACTGTGGAAAATAACATGGAACAGTTATTTACAAATACAGATAGTAGAGGGCAGCAGATTCCTACATTGCTTTATATTCACTGCTAATTTTTAACAATATAAGGCAACAAAAAAGACACAGGAGACATACTGTGGGTTCAGGTTTCCTGAACTACAGTAACTCCTATGCCTACACTCATACCCCATACATCACCTTTCCTTGATATTTATTGTGCTAAATTTAGCCATAAATGTCCAGAGGTGGACAGAAGAGGACAAATAGGGAAAACATTATCATATTTTGTAAAACATAAGGCTTGGTGCTCTCCACTCTAAGCAGTGGCCCACAGGTGCCATTTTGGTTAATACAGCCAGGACCACCAATAAGGCAGTACAACCAGACCTCCTGCACTGGGCCCGGGAGAGGTCAAAATCAGAATAGAAAAAAATCAGTTTCTAACCTCGGCATGATCAATTAAACTTTGGCAATAAAACCTGGAATCTGATTGGTTTCTATACAGAAGAGAGCCTTATTTTGCACTCTACAGCTTTAGTAAATAAACCATGTCTCAAAAGAGTTATAGATTTCTGCACTGACTGAACAACAATCCAAACAAGAAACCCCACCAGTACTGCAGAAAAAGGAACAGAAAATGTAATTTGGTCTCAGTGATTTATCATCTGAAAAGGAAGAAGCTGAGCCACCAGCAACCTCAAAAAATCTGTCTGATCTAGTAATAGCATCCCAGCTGCGTTTTATCCTTGGATAATACATTATGTTTAATTTAATTCTTGGATACCCTAATGTTTTTTATAGTGGAAGAACTTATATATGATGTAATATCTTCTCTCTGTGTTTCTACTGTTTTCCAATAAAACTAGAAGGACTCAGACATATGCTCATCAGCCTCCTGACTGGTAAAAGTCTTACCTGCAGGCTTCTTAGCTAAAAGATATTTGGTTCCTATGTAGGGATGGGCCGAACGGACCCCTGTTCGGTTTGTACCAGAACTTTCGACACTGCGAAAGTTTGGACCGGAATAATGAACCCCATTAACGTCAATGGGACCTGAACTTCGGAAAGCAAAAGTGCTCATTTTGAAGGCTTATATGCAAGTAATTGTGCATACAATGGTAATAGGGGTCTGGGTCCTGCCCTGGGGGACATGTATCAATGAAAAAAACATTTTTGAATAACATCATTTTTAAATGAGCAGTGATTTTTTGATTTTTAAAGTGAAAGCATAAAAATGGAATATTCCTTCCAATATAGTGCCTGTGGGGTCCCCTTAGTCTACCTGTAAAGTGGCAGATCTGTACCATGTCTAGGATCTGCTGCAGCAATAATTGCATTTATAAAACCAAAAAAAATGACATTTTCCCTGCAAGCTGCCTTTATTTTGTTCAGCAACAGCTGGGGAGCCAGTGTGTATGATGAGGCACAATGTAGTGCACTGGGAACAAGATTAGCGATTTTTTGGATAAATTCTGGTGTCACTTTGACTTTGGATAGAAGTAACGGGTGCGGAAAAATTGGGCTTTGGGTGTCTGTGGTGCCTTCACACCGTAACCCTATAGAGGTGCTCCTCATGAAGGCAAGAATTAGCCTTTCTGTAAAAAAATGTCAATGATGTGCACCTGTCAAACAGGTGCAGAAAAATTAGTCTTTGGGTGTTGGTGGTGCCTTCCCGTAAAGGTGCTCTTGATGAAGGCCCAAAAAATTGCAATGATATGCACCTCTCAAATAGGAGCTGAAAAAAAATGTTCTTTGGGTGTTAATTGTGCCCATTAAACCTATACCAAAAACATTGTTCCAGATGAAATGATTAAACATCCTCAAAGCAAGGCAGCCTCGAAGAAGGAGGGAATTGGAGTGGGAGCTATGGCGCTAGTATGTTGGAATAGGTAAAACAACTTAGATGTATGGGGAATGGAGGCAGCTCCTCAAAAAAGATTAGGTCCTGGTAACCTAATGACAACTGTAGAGGGAGAGGAGGGTAAGAGGGCGCCAACCTGGTCCAGCCTCGAAGTCCTGCAGAGATTCCACATCCCAAAAACACTCGGTGACATCGGCATCAGGGGCTTCATAGCTGGTAATCCATGACTGATTCATTATTATGAAAGTCAAACGGTCCACGGAGTATGTGGACAGACGCGTTCTATGATCAGTCACAAAACCTCCTGCAGCACTGAATGCCCGTTCTGAAAGCACACTGGATGCAGGGCAGCCCAACAACTCAATAGAATACTGGGCAAGTTCTGGCCAGTGGTCTATTCTCATGACCCAGTAAGCCAGTGGATCATCAGCAGGAAAGCTCTCCATCTCTGTTTTGGCCCCAAGGTAATAGTCCACCATGTGATGCAGACAATGCCGATGGGATGTGGAAGCTGACAGGCCTGGGCGGCGAGGACTATAAAAATTACGAAATGCCTCACTGAGGGGGATGTCTTCTCCAACGCTCCTCTCTTGACCAACAAAAGACTCAAAAGAATGTTTACCACGACCCTGTGACCTACTGGAGTTGTAAAAAACGTTCAATAAAATCCTCTTTAACGTGTCCTCAAGTGATTTTATCTTCTGCACTCTCTGTGGGGACAGGATGAGTTCCGAGACCTTCCCCTTATAATGGTGGTCAAGGAGGGTTGCCAACCAGTAATGGTCATTCTCCTTTATGTCACGTATTCTTGGGTCCTTTCCCAGGCTTTGAAGCATGAGGTTGCCCATGCGCCTCAAATTTGCAGAGGCTTGAGAAGCAGACTCCTTGTGGTCACTCAGGATGACAGCATCTGGAACTGCCTCCTCCCAGCCACGTACTACTCCTAAGGGTCCTGGGGTTGGAAATCCATTGCTTACAGATTGACGCATGTCTTCCTCTTCTTCGAAGCCTGCGAAAGTGCCAGAATCCTCCTCCTCATTCTCCTCCCCTCTCTCCTCCTGTGTGTTCTGTGACTGATGGGAATGATGATGTCTGGATAAAGTGGGCCTTGAGAGGAAAGGAAGTCCTTCTCTTCTTCCTGCTGCTCTGGCTCCAGTGCCCTGTCCATAATGCCACGCAGAGTGTGCTCCAGCAGGAACACAACAGGGATTGTGTCACTGATGAATGCACTGTCATGGCTCACCATCCTTGTGGCCTCCTCAAATGGTGACTGTGCAGTGCATGCATCCTTAATGATCAGCCATTGACGTGGGGAAAAAAAGCCGAGGCGACCTGAGCCTGTTGTCGTGCTATACTCGAACAGGTACTCATTGACGGCCCTCTGCTGCATGTATAGCTGCTGCAGCCTTGCTAAAATCGAGTTCCACCTGGTGGGCATGTCACAAATCAGGCGGTTTACGGGCAGGTTGAATTCCCGCTGAATTTCAGCCAACTGAGCACTGGCTGTGTATGACCACCTGAAATGGCTACAGACACTTCTGGCCAGCTTTAGCACATCTTGCAACCCTGGGTACCTATTTAGGAAACGCTGCATCACCAAATTGAGGACATATGCCAGGCATGGCACATGTGTCAACTTTCCCTGTCTAAGGGCGGACAGGAGGTTTCAGCCATTATCGCACACCACCATTCCTGGCTCCAGCTGGAATGGTGTGATCCACCTCTGGGCCTGTCCCTGCAGAGCTGCAAGAATCTCTGCTCCGGTGTGGTTCCTGTCCCCTAGACACACCAGCTGAAGCACTGCATGGCACCTTTTAGTCTGACTCATGGAATAGCCCTTTGAACGCTTAGCAGGTACCTGATGTTCATAGGATAATTCTGCAGAGGAGGGCAAGGAGGTGGCGGAGGAGGAGGGGGTAGCGCTCACAGGTCTGGCATCATCACCTTGAGCTGTATGGAGACATGGGGGCACAATAAGCTGTAGCACTGAGCTCTGTCCTGCATCCCTTTGAGTTGCAGGCAGGGTTACCCAGTGTGCTGTGAACAAATATATCGTCCCTGCCCATGCTTGCTGGACCACGTGTCAACAGTAAGGTGGATTTTACAGCTGACTGCCTTGCCCAACGATGCCAGAACATTCCCTTCCACGTGATGGTAGAAAGATGGAACGGCCTTACGTGAAAAGTAGTAGCGACTGGGAACCTGCCATTGTGATACAGCACATTGTGCGAATTCACGGAAGGGTGCAGAATCCACCAGGCTGAAAGGCAAAAGTTGGAGAGTCAACAGCTTTGACAAGCTTGCATTTAGATGCTGGGCATGTGGGTGCCAGGGACTGTATTTTTTTTTTGCTGCAGCAGATGGGGCAAAGAAATTTGCCAGCTACAGTCTACAGCTGGTGGTGTGCTGCTGGCAGATGGGTTGCTAGGACCTGAGACACCCTGTGCTATACCATCATCCCTATCAGTGGAGGCTGCTGAGAGGAAATGACTCAGTATAGCAGGGGCAGACTGAAGTGGGTAAGGAGGAGGAGGAGGGACAGATTTGTGCCCCTTTTGTGTGCCTTTTAGGTGCTCTTGCCAATGGGCTGAGTGGTTGGACGTTAAATGCCTTGTTAAGCGTGTGGTACCCAAATGGCTGGTGTTTTTGCCACGTTTGATGTGCTTGAGACACAGCTTGCAGATAGCAACAGTGCGATCTGCTGCAGATGTGCTGAAAAAGTCCCAGAAAGCTGAACTTTGGGGAGTGGGCCGGGAGAGAACAACTGCAGAATTTGATGGAATAGGGTGTCTGCTCTCTACTCTTTCTTGATGTTGGTCTCCTTGGGGTTGTGCCGCATCACCTTCAGTTTCCTCCTGTGCTCTGGCACCCAAGTCGCATCAGTAACCTCATCATCATCATCTCCATCTCCTCCATCATCATTACCACTGGAGACAACTTGGCAATACGTTGCAGCTGGGGGAACATGAATGCCAATTTGTCTACCAGTATTCTCCCCTCGCTCTAGGCTCATGTTCCTGTCATCCTCATCCTCAGAACCAACAAGTGAATCCAGTAATGGCTGGGCATCATCAAGGAGCAAGTGGCTGTCGCTGTGGTCAAATAACTCAGCTGACTCCTCCTCCATGGCTGATGTTGGGGCTATGGCAGGAATAGATGTGGACAAGGAGGCAGGTTTATCCACTCTGGCAACTACAGGGGATTGCACACTTGTCTCTGCTTGCGTGACAGAGGATGATGAAGATGAGGAAGGTTAAGTAAGCCAGTCCACCACCTCCTCTGCATGCTGTGGCTGGATAGCTTGGGCAAACTCACTAAACAGAGGAAATGATGTCCTGCCTGAGGACTGACCACCACGTCCACCTTTGCCTGTGGACACATTTGTTGCTGCCCCCCTTACAGTGTCAAGGGAACTTCTGCCTCTCCTTCTTGTCCTTCCAGACATTATTGGGAGGGAGGGGGTGGTGCTTATTAGCAAATCTTATGAAGAAGTAGAAATCTGTATGTAGATGCACTTTAATCAATGTGAAGTGGCATTTGGTGCACTTTAATTTGAGTACTCACACTACACAAACACACTCCATAGACACATTGTAATATAATTCAATATAATGTGCCAAACATACAGTGACGCACAAAACTACATGGCGTTAAACTTTCAGTAACGCACAAAACTATATGGTGTTAAACTGGCAGTAGCGCACTTAGAACTATATGATGTTAAACTGGCAGTAATGCAGTTAGAAATATATGGTGTTAAACTGGCAGTAACGCACACAGAAGTAAATGGCGTTAAACTGGCAGTAACGCACTTAGAACTATATGGCATTAAACTGGCAGTAATGCAGTTAGAACTAAATGGCATTAAACTGGCAGTAACGTACTTAAAACTATATGGCGTTAAACTGGCAGTAACGTACTTAAAACTATATGGCGTTAAACTGGCAGTAACGCAGTTAGAACTATATGGCATTAAACTGTTAGTAACGCACACAGAAGTAAATTGCACTAAACTGGCAGTAACGCACTTTTAACTATATGGCGTTAAACTGGCAGTAATGCACTTAGAGCTATATGGCAATAAACTGGCAGTAATGCACACAGAACTATATGGTGTTAAACTGGCAGTAACGCACACAGAACTATATGGCGTTAAACTGGCAGTAACGCACACAGAAGTAAATGGCATTCAACTGGTAGTAACGCACACAGAAGTAAATGGCGTTAAACTGGCAGTAACGCACACAGAAGTAAATGGCGTTCAACTTGCAGTAAGGCACGCAGAAGTAAATGGCGTTAAACTGGCAGTAACGCACACAGAAGCAAATTGCGTTAAACTGGCAGTAACGCACACAGAAGTAAATGGTGTTAAACTTGCAGTAACGCAATCAAATATACGGTGTTCAACCGTCACTACACTGACGCTATCTGAACTGTCCCTACTCTAGCTATAAACTACTGTAAAGATTACAGACACGGCCTCACTACACTGAAACTATCTGAGCTGTCCCTGCTCTACATATACACTAATGTATGTATGAATGACACGGTCTCACTACACTACACTGAAACTATCTGAGCTGTCCCTACTCTAGCTGCACACTATGCAAATCTGAATGATGGTCCTCCTCTCTACACTCACACTATCCCTAGACTGACACTAAACTAATATTCTACACTGACAATTTAAGCAAAATAGTACAGTTTAGCACACTAGCTAACTAATAGCACTGAACAGAGCCCTGTTCTATCTCTCTCCAGCCGAAATCACACTGAAAATAGCTGCCATTGAAAGAACACTTTTATACTGTGGGGCGGTATTTAGCCATGATTAATAAAGTCATGATGACAGTGTCCAATCATGACTCTGACAGTGCTCTGTGCCCTGATTGGCTGAAGATTTCACTGCTTCGGCCAATCGGGGCTTGCAATCCATTTTTCAGTGCCGCTCTGCATTTTTCTCGGTTCGGGGGGGCCGAACAAACGGTCAAACATCCCATTTGTTCAGCTGTTCGCCGAACGACCAAACAGCGAAAGTTCGGCCCGAACTTATGCTCGGGTCGAACCGTTCACCCATCCCTATTCCTATGTTTTATTGGAACTTGGTCATCACTGTTGCCCCTTGTACTGTCTTATTTAAGTTCAATTTACATTAATTACATAGGAAAAAATGTATCCCTGTTTCAAAATAACCCAATAACATGTACTGAAAATTATGTTTATTCATTTTACCTTCACTCTTCTTTTCAAGCCAGCTATTAATGTGTTCCATTGCATCCCTTGGTGAATTTCTGAATGCAACTTTCTCTGGTTTAGAGTTGTACCACGCATTGCTATTCATATAAGCCTTGGAAGAGAAAATAAAGCCTTAAACATCTTAAACAGCAGATATCTCTATGTTGCCAACATTGTGTTGTATGTTGAAATATTTTTTCTAGTGATTTTTACATGGGTGTTTAAGAATCTGCATGTTAGACTTGTTATAAAGGCTAAAGCTATGTATATGCAGAAATTTGAAATCAGTGACAAAAGCATACATTTAGATTACAAGAAAAGGCAGGTGATCTCTCGACGGGACGGGCGTTCTGATATTTCTGCTGGCAGATTTTTTGACCAAATGCGAGAGACCTTATTGATTATTGTGAGTACCCTGTTTTTAGAATTTATGTTTTAATAAACTGAACGTTACAGTATCACGCTATGAAGTTCATATTTTTTATGGCATATGGAATGAGAGTTTGCTGAGGTCCCTAACCCTGACCTTCCTGCTCTACTGTGTATGCGGTGGGAGAAATATCCCGGTGTCCTAGGAGAATTGAGGATTGAACGGCTGTCTCTTGGTCCCTGCAGAGGGCTATATCTGCATGTGTGATTAGACCTTAGCTAGCGATAGCGGGTCTCTGCATCTGGTAAGAGTTTATACTTACCCTTACCTTATCACTGGAGGTGTCTGCACGATTTATGGTGGTGGAAGTTGGAGTGATCTATCTCTGGACTACATTGAAAGTTTTGGATGTGACAATCCCCTGTTTTATTTTTATTTTTCCTCACCACGGCTGACTTTTCACACATCACGGGACTCTAGTTTTTTATCCTATTATATTTTTTTTGGAATTTATTTATTTCATTCTGTTTGTAATAATTTGCACAATATGTTTATGTTAATTATTTGAGCTATACACATTGAATTTGTTTTATAGCACTAAGTTTTTAGCGCAACAATTTTTTTCTTATAGCACAATTTTTTTTGGTGGAATATTGCACTATTTTTTGTTGCAGCTGCTATACATTTAATTCCAGAAGCGCGGTATTGTTTTGAATAGTTATATTTATACATATACTGTATATTTTTAATTTATGTATATACCACTATGTATCAGAACAATATCAATGCATTCCATGATGTTTTGTATATGTCAGCTCTCTACTTTTATTACATGCTTTTATCACACTTGGAAATTGCCATTATGCATTTCTATGTTTATGAAATCTTTACAATATGGAAATAAAATTAGAGTTGCAAAAAACTTGCTGGGTTACTTGCTGGGCTATTGGCAGAGATAAAACGTGAACTGGGCTGGAAAGGGTGCAAGACAGATGAGTGGGGAGAGGGAGGCTGCAGCAAGGTTTGCAGTGCAGATTTATGGAGAGGAGAGCAGATAGCAGAAGAAAAGGACATAAAGTAATCAGTGAAGTGGGGAGCAGGATCGGATTGTATTGTGTGAAAGCATCAGACTTGCTACACGCTGGAAGTGTAGGCAGAGGGAGAAATGACCGGTGGTGTAGAAGAGAAAGAAACTCACAATGAAAGCTGTAGTGACCCGGCAGGAGGGAGAGCGAGTTGATGGCAGTGGAGAACGCTCCATGAGGAAGGAGAGGGATTACAATATATCAATCATTTAGTGAGATAAAGCAGAGTTAGAGCAGCAGAAGGAGTTAGATAACCCAGACCTTGTCCAGTGGAAGAACGTACTTGCTCCCCAAGTCGTGGAGACCGTGGAAGCGGAACTCGGGAGCTGCCGAGGTCACACAGGAAAGAGTGAAGGAGAGAGGAGACAGGAAAGGAAGAGTTGGAGTGACAGCCAGCCCGGCGAGCAGAGGCAGAAGTAGTACAGAAGCGGCTGCCCGCCCGCAGATGCATGACTCCCAAACCAAGCCCGGCATGGATAGCTGTCATGCAGTCAGCAGAAACCAGACTGCAGTCGTTCTGATTTATTGTGATGGCACAGAACCGGCCCTGATGGGACCCCATGTTCACCTGGGGCCACTGGCAAGTGCCCAGGGGTGCCCGCTCAGTAAGACGGCCCTGCCTATAGGACCCCACTCCCATAAATTTGGGCTCTGAGCCAGAGGCCACGTTCCTTTTTTGTCCTCCTCCTAAGGACCAGAGTGATTGAAGTCTTACCTTGGATAAAGTGTCCACGATCGAGGACTGGTTGTTCGGCAAGCTGTGCCCCGGAAGACGCGTGGTGTCTCAAGCAATTCCCAGCCGTAGACGGGTTGGAGAAGGGTGATAGATGCGGTCCCATGTAAATCCCCAGCAGTCCTCAGCGGTGAGTGGGGTGAAGAGGGGTGATGGAATGCGGTGCCATGTAAAATCTCCAGCAGCTACAGCTATGAGCGGAGTGGAGAAGGGTGATGGATGTGGTCCCATGTAAATCCCTAGCAATCCCCAGCTGTGAGTGGGGTGATGGATGTGGCACCATGTGTAATCTCCAGCAGTCAACAGCTATCAGCGGGTTGGAGAAGGGTGATGGATGTGGTGCCATGAAGAGCTTAAGCCTCACCATTGGCAGGCAAGCAGCAGTACGGCCTAATAGCCTAGCTATGAGCAGGCGGCCATAAACACCCTGGGCCCATGCAGCAACAGCATCTTTTGTTTTCAGGCGTAATCGTGGGGGAATGCGGTACGCAGTGATGTATACCTTTATATTGCATATTCCATGGCAGCAGTTTTTGTGTTTATCTGTTTGTCTGTTTTTTTCCTGGCTTTAGTGTCTTCCAGCCTATGGTGGCTGGAGCACACCTACGTTCCAAGCCGCCGCTCTCTCTTCCGGCCTAATGCCCCTGGGTTACTCCTGCCCAGGGACTCAGCGCATGCATGCTGTGGGCAGCAGTGGCATCATTATAAATGGAGAAATTCAATCAATGGTCAGTACTGTTGATATTGGGTTTTTCTCTGTGGACAGCTTGCAGCAGTTTCCCAAATACTGTGTGCAATCATCACAGGTATATGCTCTGCAATACAACCTTGTGTGCTGTCTTGGTGTGATTGTATCACCTGTGCAACTTTCTTCATCCAAATTTAGTCATCATAAGTCAACGTCAAGGTCCAACCTTCATAGCAGAAGCTCTGAATCCTTCTCTAGGCACCACACTCACCGCTATGGCAGCCGATCCAAGGAAGGAGCCTGCTGGGGATGGGGGATTTAGGTCCCAGAGGGCAGGTCTCTGTGTGAGCAATACTATGCCCGAGCAGTTGGAGAACAGGATTTCCAGCAAATGAAGTCTCTGGTGAGGCGTGGGGTGCAAGAACCACTTAAAGAGTAGGGTATAAGCTACACGCAATGTCCACACGGAATGTTTCTCCCACTTGGATGGCTAAGAAGAACAGGAACCATCCTAACCATGCCATCCATCTATGAGAGCCTCAGTCAGTGTGGCAGGGAGAGAGTCACTTTGCCCTTGTGGAACCCCTTTGGTCAAAGCTATGAAGAGGGCATTTACATGGGTAGAACCTGTAGAGTCTCCAGCAAAGCAAGACATTCCTTAAACCCCTCTAGAGAGCGTTCTAAATTCCCATTCCTGTCGGAACTAAGGGACATCATTATGGATGAGTGCGTGAAATATACCTCTCTTCTGAGCAAGATGGCCAAGTTCTATCCGTTCAGGTATAAGGATGTGAAGCATCGAAAGGCTGCCTCTCTAGTTGTTGAAGCCTTGATGAGGCAAGCAAGCCGGTCGCTCTTCCTTGGAAGATGCAGTGATTGGCTTGAAAGTTGGCCTGGGCTCTAGTGGCCATGTTTAAAGTGCTGAAAATGTGGAAGAAGAATGTAGACGCAGTATTCAAAACGTTTTCAGATGAAGCGACCAGAAACTTGGTAGTTCAGGAGCCAGAGCTGGCGGTAGTTTCCATGATGAGGCTTCATTTGACATCGTCCACATTGTAGTAATGTTCTCGCTAGCTATGGCTAAGTGAGTGCTATGGCTCTGGTCTTGGCTTGCTGAACTCGCCTCTAGCAAGCACGGTGGAACATCCCTTTGAGGGAGCTTCATTGTTTGCAACAAGCTGAGTAGCACCATATCCCGGGCCACGGTCGGTTTTTGCCTCAGGACCGGAGCCTGCTAGGCCGAAAGAAGACGTTGTCTAGAAGACAAAGTTCAGAGTGTGCGGGGGTCGCACGCTTTTACAGACCAGGTCAGGATTTTGGGAAGAGCTGGGGAAGAGGCCAGGTGTCCCCTCAAATATCTGCTAAGTGAACCTGACCTCAGGTATCCGAGAAGCCAAGTTTGGGCCTCAGACTGTTGGAACTTTAAATTAGTCGTTTCAGGATATGCATGGGCCTTTGGATTTCCTCCTCATCTCAGATTTGTTTTTACAGATTTACCTCACTCCGAGGTAAAGAGGCAGATACTCTTTTATTATGTAAAGTCTCTGGTGTCACAAAGTGCTGCTGTGCCAGTCCCAGAAGGCGGAAGACTTCTGGGCATGTACTTGCCCCTCTTGATGGTCATAAAGAAGAATGGCTTGCAGAAGCCAGTTATAGACCTCACGCACCCAAAACAATTTTCATCTAAAAGGAGAAGTTTATGATGGGGATCCAGCCAGGTGACTGGCTCATTTTCATAGACTTAAATGTTTCCTTGAATCTGGGCCGGTCTTCTTCCCACCTGCGCACCTTTCAGTATCTAAAATTACCGGCACTCTGATGTCTATGTATCCGATGGTCAAGTGGACGCTCTGGAGAATGCGGCCCTTCCAGAAGGGGTTTCCCCAGCAGTGGGAGCCAGGAAGTAGAATGTAGGTCATCTACATAGCCTCAGTCACAAGAGAGCCCTTGGTGGCCGCAACGGAGAAAGGTATTTATTGGCAATTCCATTGCCCCATCTCCTGCTTCACAATCACGCCCGATACCAGCGATACAAAATTGGGGGGGGGCTTACTGCCCATCAAAGACTCACTTTCACAAGAGTGTGCGAACATTCTGAAATTACTGGCAGCCTTCTGCACCCTACAAGCCAGTTATGCCTTGGACTAGAATCTAGCCGACATCCCAGTGGCTTATGTCCCTGGAATCCTGAATATTCTAACTTTCTTTTCAGAGTCCAACTGAAAAACAACGAATGGTCTCTCCATGTGGAAGTTTTCAGCCGGATTTTGTCCCTAGGGGCCAGTCCAAAGGTCAATCTGTTTGTCTTCCTGTGCAACAAGAAGTTGGAGAAGTTTTATATTGTTGGAAGTATAACAGTAGAGTTGCTTGGTACTGTGAACTATATATATGCATTATAACTGTCTATACCAGTAGGTGGCACTGCAGTATTAGTGTGTATTCTGTGTTATAATATTATCACAGGATGTACCTTCTTTATCTAAGTGTGCACTTGTATAGTTCCTGTTCCTGTCTCCATGCTATAATACATGTTCTGCTATTTCTCCATGAAAGTAAAGTATTCTCTAAACTATATCACTCAAGAAGCTTCCAACGCATGATATCATGATATCTGCTAACATATACGCGGACCGGTATCTCCAAGGCTTCAGGACAGGGGCCCTGACAGATCATTGGATATGCAGTGGGACCTGTGCGTTTCTTCCAGTTCCAGTTTCTATGAATACTCAGAACAGACGTTGTGGAGGTAGAGGCAGGGATGCCGTATTGGCCATATTGGCCATGGCTCCCTGTGCTAGCGCGGCTCAGCTACCGGAAACCAGAGCCCATTCCCCTCAGGCCAGACCTTCTGTCACGGGGTGCAATTCTACATCCATGTCCAGCACAGTGGCGTCTGGTGGTCTGGTCTTGAGATTGGAGGTCCTCAGCTGCTCCTCCAGAGTCCTCCTCACTCTCATGAATACTAGGAGAACGAACACAAACAAAAGAGAATCAGGTCAAAGTTTCTGCAATAGATGTCTGCTGCTGACGGATCAGGTAATGATCCTGAAGTTCAAAATATTCTGGACTTCCTTCAGTCAGACATAGATCTGGCCTTATCGGTCAGCTCCCTCAGAGTACAATTATTTGCTGTCAAGTGTATATGGATCTAGGTTTTTTTCCTGTCCGACAATTCTGTAAGGGAGCAACTAGGCTCAGACTTCGATGTAAGCAGAGGCTTCCCAAATGGTACCTCCCTCTTGTTCTCGACTCTCTCTCAGGAATTGGAGTACAGTGTTCTAGGATTGTCTCCATTAAGACCTCTGTCAAGTTCACCTTTCTCGTGGCTATCACGTTGGCATATAAAGAAACTGAAGCATCGCCATGGAGAACCTTTATTAAGGCTCTTTCCAGAGTGAGTCGTGTTGTTGCCTATGCTCGACTCAAATCTCAAGGATATATGATTTCATGGGTACCAAGGAATTGTTCTGCTAACCTTCAGAGTACTAACATGCATCCTTTAGACATACGAGAGGTCATGTTGTGACTTAGTAAATGAGGAAACCTGAGTTTAACTCTCAGCAATACCCTTTCTTTTACAAATGGTGATCTGACTTTTGCGCTACTATGAGTGACTTGGCAAGTGTAAAACAAATGTGAGCTATGTATAAGATTGCCTTTTCTTTGGTTCTAGGAATCTCTCAGATATTGTTATATCGGCAAGCTATAGCGCCCTTGAGGCTTTTAGAATGCTCGTTCATTCTTTGCCCAAAATAACATGGGAAATGTGCCTCATCTACGATTGTGGCACGGGTTGTCCAGACCATCCGACAGGCTCACAGAGCTGAGGGCTTGGCTCTCTGGAGGAGATGACCACTCGCTCAACCAGGAGTGTGTCTACATCTCGGGCAGCTTCGCAGCATGCGGTTCCCAAACTTACCGTAATTTTCCTTTCCTGATGGACTCCATGGCAGCAGGAGTTCCCACCCCAGTGTCAGGAGTGGGCTAGTTACAGAACGCAGCCTCTGGCTCTGAGCTCAAATTTATGGGAGTGGGTTCCTATAGGAGTGGAGAGGAGGCGGGGTTAACCCATACGTATGCTGCCATGAAGTCCATCAGGAAAGGAAAATGACAGTAAGTATTTGATAGGAAATTTTCCATTATTTTTGAGAAAAAAATTATAATAATTTTGTGTTTCATGACCGCGCATATGTCATTCAAAGTGTGACAGCTATGAAAGCTGAAAATTGGCCTGGGCAGGAGGGGGATATAAGTGCCCAGTAAGCAAGTGGTTAATAAAAATATTGTGAAAGAAAACAAACAGAAAGATAAAAATAAAATGGTGTACTGTGCTTACATTAAAAAAAGGAATCCAATAGTAATACAAAATGTTGAATAATCAAATGTGAAAAGAAACAAAGTGTCCTCTTCAATTTCTCTTAGCCCTTTTCTGCATCTTGCAACAAAAAACTTTCCACTGTAAGATACAGTGCCTTGAAAAAATATTCATACCCCTTGAAATTGTCCACATTTTGTCATGTTACAACCAAAAACGAAAATATATTTCATTGGGATTTTATGTGATAGACCAACACAAAGTGGCACATAATTGTGAAATGGAAGGAAAATGATAAATGGTTTTCAAAATGTTTTACAAATAAATATGGAGAGCATCTGTAAACAGCAATTTTCAAGTCTTGCCACAGATTCTCATTTGGATTTAGGTCTGGACTTTGACTGGGCCATTCTAACACATGAATATGCTTTGATCTAAATCTTTCCATTGTAGCTCTGGCTGTATGTTTAGGGTCGTTGTCCTGCTGGAAGGTGAACCTCCGCCCCAGTCTCAAGTCTTTTGCAGACTCTAACAGGTTTTCTTCTAAGATTGCCCTGTATTTGGCTCCATCCATCTTCCCATCAACTCTGACCAGCTTCCCTGTCCCTGCAGAACTTCACAACATGATGCTGCCACCACCATGTTTCGCAGTGGGGATGGTGTGTTCAGGGTGATGTGCCATGTTAGTTTTCTGCCACAAATAGCGTTTTGTTTTTAGGCCAAAAAGTTCAAATTTGGTCTCATCTGACCAGAGCGCCTTATTCCATATGTTTACTGTGTCCCCTACATGGCTTCTCGCAAACTGCAAACGGGAATTCTTATGGCTTTCTTCTTGCCACTCTTCCATAAAGGCAAGATTTGTGGAGTGCACGACTAATAGTTGTCCTACGGACAAATTCTCCCACCTGAGCTGGGGAACTCTTCAGCTCCTCCAGAGTTACCATGGGCCTCTTGGCTGCTTCTTTGATTAATGCTCTCCTTGCCAGGCCAGTCAGTTTAGGTGGACGGCCATGTCTTGGTAGGTTTGCAGTTGTGCCATACTCTTTCCATTTTCGGATGATGGAATGAACAGTGCTCTGTGAGATGTTCAAAGATTGGGATATTTTTTTATAACCTAACCCTGCTTTAAACTTCTCCACAACTTTATCCCTGACCTGTCTGGTGTGAACTTGGCCTTCATGATGCTGTTTGCTCCCTAAGGTGCTCTAACAAACCTCTGAGGGCTTCACAGAACAGCTGTATTTATACTGAGATTAAATTACACACAGGTGGACTCTATTTACTAATTAGGTGACTTCTGAAGGCAATTGGTTCCACTGGATTTTAGTTAGGGGAATCAGAGTAAAAGGGGCTGAATACAAATACACTCCATACTTTCCAGATATTTATTTGTAAAAATTTTTGAAAACCATATATCATTTTCCTTTCACTTCACAATTATGTGCCACTCTGTGCTGGTCTATGACATAAAATCCCAATGAAATACATTTATGTTTTTGGTTTTAACATGACAAATTGTGGAAAATGTCAAGGGGTATGAAAACTTTTTCAAGGCACTGTAAATGTCCTTCTATGCATTGCCCCAGAACAATCTACAATGATCCCTTTCACCAAAATAATCAGGTCCGCACTCAGCAGACTAAAATGCCTTTCTTTCTCAAGAAAAGGCACACAAGCTCAAGCTGGCTCACAAGGAATTCTTCTCTGTTAGCATGGATGGCTGCTTGAGACTCCAAACAGCAGTGTATCATCTCCTCAATAGAGTGAAACCAGGCTCAAGCTGGTCTTTAGATTCTTTATGTATGTTTTCATTGACACAATGTTATTCAGTTTACTTTCATTTTTTATTATTATTATTATTGTGAGGTATATACGGTGCTGTTCTATATGAGGCAATGTAGATTTCATCTATTTTTTACTTTTTGGGGTTATTAAAGCGGTATTAAACCAAAAAAGCAAACACTTTTCACGTTGAAGTCTAGAAATTCTTAGATAAGATGGCTGCATTAGTTTTATTTTTTAGGCTTTCTTTCCTTTATTTTCACATGGTGATGTGGCCAGTAAGTCTGTTGTTTTTCAACAGCATAAGCTGTCCTGCGGATATTCTAGTTAGAGGGTTGAGACAAACCATTCACCACTGACAGGGGTGCTTACAATTATCAGCTTTTATCAATTTAAGTAAAAGGAAAAAAAACTGTTCTCTGTTCATTCCTAACAATTGTTAGCTGAAGTTCAGCTATAATTTGTTAGTATATCTACATCTGCAAGTGCATTTAACCCCTCTCCCCCAGATTAACAATGCTACTGTCCAAAGGTGTCCCCTGTGCTGCTTCATCCATTGTGGGGGCACTCTGATACGGGAGATATGTATCTGGCCAGATCACCAGGTGAAAACGGAGGGGAAAAAGCTTAACCACATCAGCCCCAGAAGGATTTCCCAGTTTAGGACCAGAGCACTTTTTGCGATTCAGCACTGCGTCGCTTTAACTGACAATTGCGCGGTCGTGCGACGTTGTACCCAAACAAAATTTGTGTCCTTTTTTGCCCAGAAATAGAGCTTTCTTTTGGTGGTATTTGATCACCTCTGCATCATTTCTGATCACCGCTATAAACAAAAGAAGAGCGACAATTTTGCAAAAAAAAACAATATTTCTTACTTTTTGCTAAAATACATTTCCAAAAAAAAAAATATAAAAAAAAACATTTTTTCAACGGTTTTGGCCAATTTTATATTCTTCCTCCATATTTTTGTTTAAAAACAACCCCCTCCTAGACTCAGAGACTCAAAGCAGATGTTAATATAATCAGCTCAAAACAACCTGATGCTGGTGTCTCCTGCTGAAGTCTGTTTATCAAGGTATTATGTGTTTACTGTTAAGTGTCTTTATCCCAATGTGGGCCTTCTACACCCTGTTCCAAATTATTATGCAAATTCTATTTCAGTGTCACAAAGATTAAATATGTTGTTTTTCAGTTTAACTCATGGATGGCATTGTGTCTCAGGGCTCTTTTGATCACTGAAAACAATATCGGACACCTGTGATAATTAGATTGCCAGGTGAGCCCAATGAAAGGAAAAACTACTAAAGGAGGGTGTTCCACATTATTAAGCAGAGCACCATTTTCAAGCTATTGGGGAAGAAAAAGGATCTCTCTGCTACCGAAAAGAGTGAAATAGTTCAATGCCATGGACGAGGTATGAAAACATTAGATATTTCACGAAAACGTAAGCGTGATCATTGCACTATTAAGAGATTTGTGGCTGATTCAGAGCACAGACGGGTTTGTGCAAATAAAGGCACATTGAGGAAGATTTCTGCCAGATCCATGCATCGGATCAAGAGAGCAGCTGCTAAAACACCATTACATAGCAGCAAACAGATATTTGCAGCTGCTGGTGCCTCTGGAGTCCCACAGACATCAGGGTGTAGAGTCCTCCAGAGTCTTGCAACTGTGCATAAACCTTCCATTCGGCCACCACTAACCAATGCTCACAAGCAGAAACGGTTGCATTGGGCAGAAAAATACATGAAGACTAATTTTCAAACAGTCCTGTTCACTGATGAGTGTCGTGCAACCCTGGATAGTCCAGATGGATGGAGTAGTGGATGGTTGGTGGACGGCCACCCTGTTCCAACAAGGCTACGCCGTCAGCAAGGTGGTGGTGGAGTCATGTTTTGGGCCAGAATCATGGGAAGAGAGCTGGTCGGCCCCTTTAGGGTCCCCGAAGGTGTAAAGATGACCTCTGCAAAGTATGTGGAGTTCCTGACTGACCACTCCCTTCCCTGGTACAGAAGGAAGAACTATGCTTTCCGTAATAAAATCATCTTCATGCATGACAATGCACCATCTCATGCTGCAAAGAATACCTCTGCATCAATGGCTGCTATGGGGATAAAAGGAGAGAAAGTCATGGTGTGGCCTCCATCCTCCCCTGACCTCAATCCTATTGAGAACCTTTGGAGCATCCTCAAGCAAAAGATCTATGAGGGTGGGAGGCAGTTTACATCCAAACAGCAGCTCTGGGAGGCTATTCTGACATCTTGCAAATAAAGTCAAGCAGAAACTGTCCAAAAACTCACAAGTTCAATGGATGCAAGACTTGTGAAGCTGCTATCAAATAAGGGGTCCTATGTTAAAATGTAACGTGACCTGTTAAAATGTTTAAGAAGTTAAAATCCTCTTAAAGTGGCAGTGGCAAGGGGTTAAAGGGTATTCCCACATTTGCCACCAAGTTGGGATCATACCTACTTTATACAGTAT
Organism: Glandirana rugosa; assembly: GCA_018402905.1. Classification (NCBI taxonomy): domain Eukaryota; kingdom Metazoa; phylum Chordata; class Amphibia; order Anura; family Ranidae; genus Glandirana; species Glandirana rugosa. The sequence continues at coordinate 1,336,541 of BLSH010306301.1, forward strand.
TTGTCCCCATTCACATGGCATGACTTAAAAAATAAAAATTGCTGCTTACCTTTTTAAATACTCTTTTTTGGAAAAATTCTACTTAGCTGTGTTTACCATTAGGGATGAGCTCCCGGTTCGAGTCGAATGCAAGTTTGACTGGAACATCGGGTGTTCGTCCGTTAGCGCCATTGCGAAAATTATGGGGCGTTCGCGGGAACTTCGCACGCCCCATAATGCTTTCCAATGGCAGCGGAATGCCATCTGCTGATTGGCCAAAGCATGCACATGACCTGCATGCTTTGGCCAATCAGCGGGAGGCCTGCTGTGAGAGCTTTGGCAGGGTGCCTTTAGCCAATCACTGCTCAGCAGCCTCAATCCACAACCCACACTATATAAAGCCGCTTGAACAGCGACTCTATGTTGTGTGTGTTGGCGGCGGTGCTGGTTATGGCGTCTTGATTGGGGAGATACAAGGGGGCTTTTTGAACCTACACCGCTGGTAGATCCCACCGGTGTTTCCTGATCCGGATTCTAGGTGTTACTACCTATGTATTCCTCCCCCTTTCCTTATAGACTCTTTGAGAGTGGACTCAAACTGACACTCAAACTGACACTGAGTCATAGGACTCCTGTTGTACGTAAGTCACCGCACACAATCTGCCATAACCATATTCGTCCACCCGGTATTGACATCTGATCTGCTCTGTTATGTGTTTGAGCACAAAATACTCGTTCACACAGAAGAACCTTGATTTTAATCACACCGGGATGCTCATCCGTTGTAAATACCCCTGATGAAGGGTCTGTTGTCTTAACCTGAAACATATGTAGGATACCGAATTCCACCTTCGTACAACGGAAACATCTGTTTGGCATCTACGACATTGTGTATCTTAGCATCTGTGGTGATATATATTCATGTTAAATAACAATGTTTATATGATCTTTGTCAATAGTCATTTTGTATGTACTCTATCCCTGTAGCGGATGGATATTCATTTGTTTTTTGATATTTGTGAATAAAAGTAAACACAATTTTAACATGTAATTTGGTGTACCTATTTAAAGTCCCAAGTCCCAACAAGGGGGGTCAATTCCTTTCTGTACCAATTACTACCACTACTGCCGAAAAATGTTCAAAAAGTTTCTTGGTGCTGTGCCAATTCTAAACATGGCAAACACTCGAACTGGAAATGACAGCCAGTCACTGCAAATCTCAAATGTCTCTGGTGTTACGTATAATGGAAGTATATGGCCCCCAGGTCAATTGACTCTAACCGGTGCTCATGCTGAACTATCGCCATGACTGTTTGCACAGACTCCACCTTGAACCTTTTGTTGTGTATGTACCTATTTGATTTCTTCAAACACAGACAGTAGGGAAAGCTCCTGATGCCTTGGGTACTAGAAAGAAAGGAGAAAACTCACGAGATCTGTTCCATTGGTGGCACCAGCACTATGGACTTGTTGCAGTATAAATCTCATACGTGATCTTGCAGTAATTCTTTCTTCTTGAGATCTGGTGGTCCTGAATGAAAGGATTTGGTGATTGTACTCCCAACTAACTGTCTTTCACCCAAACCCTGCAAAAAAGGAGGCTATCCTGGCTTCCACTGGAAAAATTGTTTGGGCCCACCTTCAAAGACTCTCCGTCACCTGTGTCGGGTCTGTTGTGCTCCGTCCGGTGGGATCAACCAGGGTCACTACCACCGGTGATTTGTTGTCTAGGTGGGCGAGATAGGCTAGGAGCCTGCCAGCCCGTTCCCCGTGTTCATAGGCTCATTGTTTGGAAAAGAATATTTGCTGCTTTGCTTTATCAAAAAGTAAGTGGTTAACTAACCAGTGTTGTGTCCGCATGGAGGAGATATTATCTGGAGAGGGGTCTATGTGGCAGGCATGTTCCAAGGACGCTAGTCTAGCCTCGGCCTGTTGTAGGATTAGTTTAGAGGATGACTTATGTCTAGAGATATGAGTAATTAAAGTGGATCTCGCATGGAGCTTGAAGGCCTCCCATACTGCGATCATTGATGCAGATTTCTCGTTTGTGTCAAAATAGTGTGTCCATTCCTCCTGCAGTCGGTCCACTGTAGGTAGGACCGACAGCCAGAAGGGGTTCAACCTCCAGCTCTGAGGTGTCTGGAGGGTTTGTAGGTCTAATGTTATCCAGTATGGCGAGTGGTCTGACAGCACACGGGGTCCAAACCCCACCTCCACCAGCCGCGGCAGCAGGGTATAGGATACAAAAATGTAGTCTATGCACAACAAGGTAGAGTGGGATGCGGAGAAGCATGAGTATGCGCGAGTGGATGGGAACTTATGTCGCCAGTTGTCCACCAGCGCAAACTCACGCATCACCCTACCGAACCTGGTGATGGCCTGCGGGCCAGCGTCTGAGGTCGTCGGTGGCGGTCTATCTATGTTCGGATCCACCACCATGTTAAAATCGCCTAACCAAATAGCGGGAATTACAGGGTGTAGTGCCATAAAGTCAAGTCCCTCGGCAATGACAGCAAATTGAAATGGGGGGGGGCACATAATAGGCAAGTATTAGCATTTCAACCCCATTCACCTTAGCATGTGCCCTGGGGGTCCGTCTGTAGAGTCAACAAGTAAAATTGTACCCGTTTGGTTATAAGAATTGCCACTCCTCTAGAGTGTGAGCTATAGGGGGATTGATATACCCAGCCCACCCAAGGCTTTTTGAGAGTAAGCTGTAGCTGACCAACTAGGTGCGTCTCTAGTAGTACAATTATGTCCGCTTTTATCAATCTCTTTTTATTAATTTTCAAATTCACATAACAACAAAATGAAATTACCACACTACATCACAAACATATAAACATACAAAGGGAAAAAGAAAAAAAAAAAAAAAAAGGGGGGGGGGGAGGAGGAAGAAAAATCCATTTTTAATATATCTAACTTTCCTCTCCTTTCAATTATGTCCACTTTTAATGCCTTTATGTGGGATAGCACTGCAGTACGTTTGGGTCTGGCACATAGGCCGCGGACATTCCATGTAACTAATTTGATTGGGGCCATATTGGGGTTGGCATACTTGATAGATGTTGACGGACTCCCAGGCTGCAGGCGGTAGGACCTACGAACGAGATATGAGGATCTGGGGCGCCATTTGGCGGTGCCACCCCGTCCCCAGGCCTCATTTCCACAGTCCCATCGTGTACCAGCGGCAGAACCATATCCCCCACATGCCTCCACCTATGCACTCGGGCATCACATGTTAACCAACGCGTGCAAGGCTTTAGCTGTATAGTGTCATGCTGGTAATATATACTTTGTATGTGCGGTTTGTACCCTTCTGAAAACATGGTAAAATAAATTGTTGTAGTGCAAAAACATAAAAATCCAAACAATACAGCACTAACTAAGAGAACAGGCTGCAAAGCAGCAACGTAGAAGAACCAGTCTCTGGTCCAGCATGTCAGCTCCCTCTGCCCGAGCAGAATACACAATTCCTGGGGAGGTGCTGGCCAGGGCAACCTAACTTGCGTTCCAAAGTAAGAACAAAAAACTGTGTACGAATGCCACATTTGGTACATGTGGCTATGGGCGAACATCCTCTGCAAGGCATGCAACAGCGCAGGGGGTTCACCGGCGAAGAGCAGTCCATCCGTGCTTGGCAAGTCTATTGTGCCCATCAGGATATAGTCTGGGAGGCAGGGTCCCTCAGTGACCACCGGCAATGTAGGTTGCGTGGTCTTTTGGCATAGTAGGGGAAAAAAGGACTGTTCCCCCCTTTAGGGTGGCATGTGTATACATATAAATGTGTCATGCGGTTATAAAAGTGGGGGAGAAAAAATTTAGTATTTCAAATTTTTGACCCCGAGCTGTTGCTTGGCCTCACTGAATTGAGCCCGGCGCCACTGGATCTCTGCCGAAAAATCCAGATACACTGATAAATGGCCATCACGAAATGGTATGTTGCCTTTCAAGCGGGTAAGTCGGAGCACTGCGTCCCGATCTCTGTAGTTAAGAAGTTTGGCTATAAATGTACGTGGCAGTGCACCGTTTGGAGGAGGTTTGGCCGCCATTCTGTGAGCTCGTTCCACAACGAACGTTGCTGAGAAGGCCTCTCTTCCATACGTGGTCACCAGGAGTTGTTCCAGGAAGGTAGGAGGGTCCATTCCTTCTGCGCCCTCTGGTAGGCCGACAAACCGGAGATTACAGCGTCTCATCCTGTTCTCCATGTCGTCCTGCTTTTGTACCAAATTATGGAGTTGGTGCTGGAGGGTGTCTGTGGTATGTTGTATTGGGTGAAGATCATCTTCTATCTGGCTGATGCGGCACTCCATCTCCTTCACCCGATCCCGGACCTTCTGTAAGTCCTGTCGGAGTAACGATATGTAGATTTTTACCTCATCGATTTTAGAGGTAAGGGTGGTTTGGCAGTGTGAGATCGCTTCCAGCACTCTGTCCGTATCCGCGTGAGGTGTGGATGATGTGGAGGCCTCTGCGCCATCTTCTCTGCACGTGTCCCGCTCCTCATGGCGGAACCTATCCAGCTTCTGGAGAGCCTCTGATGCACGTTTTGGAGGTGGCATCTTGTGCTGGTGTGTGGCCGAGGTGTCAAGGCGGGTCTGTCGGTTATTTCAGGATGGTAAGAGAGCAGGATTTCGCGGTTTAGGGGTAATGCACGGAGGAGCTCAGCCATCAGACACCTTACGCCATGCTGCTTCAGGCCACGCCCCCCTTCAAAGACTTTCCACATGTCTAGCAACCTGCTCTGGGTTTTGATTCCATGTAAACAAGAAATTTCAGAGCCCTTCAGTGTGATCTGGTAAATTTTAGGCTGGCCTATAAGATTTGGCCTCCTGAACCCTTCTGAAGATCAACGACTTGAGCAAAAGGATTGCTCCTTCCTTTTATTACACTATGGCCATACTCTGGACATTTTTTCTGTCACTCACTTTGTCCAACGTTTTATCAAACAACAACTTCCCATTATGGAGAATGTTAAAAAGGGCTTGTGTGGAAGCTTTAGCCACCCTCCAGTGGTGCCACCACAAGGTTCCCATTGCCGTGAAAATGCGCCAGCCTTAGAACTTGGTCTATTGAAGCCTCGACCAAAAGTCAGCAGCCAGGTTCAAGTCCTCCAGTACCATGCCCATTCCTGCCAGTTCCTCTTGAATTAAAGGCCATTTTTTGTAATGCTTTAAACATCACAGTTAACGCTGTTGCTAGTCAACAGGCAGAAAACCTGCTGCTGTATACATTTTCTGCAAGTCTGCAGGCCAGTTTTACCACAATTTCTGAGTTGAAAAGATCTTTTTGCTTTCACCTTTCTGGGGTATTCAGGTGCTTTTTCAATGCGTTTGTCATGTTACAGATGTGTTTTATAGAGAAAAAATGTGACATGTTCTCCTTCAGTTGACTGTACTGGAACAAACGCATTGGACTGCATCTGGTGTGAACCAGCCTTAGGTCCACTTTCCAATCTGTAGGATTCCTAAAGGTATTGAAAGGCAAAGACACTTGCGCTGGCAGGCCCCATCCACTCCTGGAAGTGCGTTGCTTAAAATATCAGGCAGGTTCATTGGATAAAGCTTGGAGACCATTGCTGTAAATTGGTCTTCTTATCACATCTCTACTAGAGCTGAGTGAACCCGGACTGTAACGTTCGGGTCCGTACCGAACTTTGGGGTGTCCGAGACCCCGTCCCGAACTCGAACCCGGACATTTCAAAAAATGTTCGGGTTCGGGTTCTGGGTTCTGGTAGTTGATCACACATGTTGAATAGCTGCAGGGCAGCCAATCAACAAGCGTTTCACTGGTCTGCCCTTAGAAGCCATCACAGCCATGCCTACTAATGGCATGGCTGTGAATAGCCAGTGCATCATGTGACCCGGCCTCTTTATAAGCTGGAGTCACTTGATGCTGCAGTCACATGCTCTCTGAGACTCTGACTAGTGTAAGGAGAGGAAGCTGCTGGCGCTGTGAGGGAGAGATTGCAGACATTTTAACATCTCATCCTGCATCCTGAGATTACTACTACTGTTGCTCTGAGGGACAGATTGCAGACCTCAGCCTGCATTACACAACGATCTGATTGTGGAGTAATTTGAGATTTCACATACTGCTGCTTTGAGTGACAGATTGCAGATCAAACCCTGCATTACAGAACGATCTGACTGCACTAGGTAGAGGCTTCTGCTTAGAGGGACAGATTATATTGTTCTAAAATCATCTCCTAGTTCTATAGGGAGAGGTTCCAGCTGTTGCTTAGAGGGACAGATTATTGTTCAAAAATCATCTCCTAGTTCTAAAGGGAGAGGTTCTAGCTGTTGCTGTAAGTGACAGATTATTGTTTCAAAATCATCGGCTACTCCTATAGGGCCAAGTTCCAGCTGTTGCTTAGAGGGACAGATTATTGTTCAAAAATCATCGGCTACTCCTATAGGGCCAGGCTCCAGCTGTTGCTTAGAGGGACAGATTATTGTTCAAAAATCATCGGCTACTCCTATAGGGCCAGGTTCCAGCTGTTGCTTAGAGGGACAGATTATTGTTCAAAAATCATCTCCTAGTTCTAAAGGGAGAGGTTCCAGCTGTTGCTGTAAGTGACAGATTATTGTTCAAAAATCATCGGCTACTCCTATAGGGCCAGGTTCCAGCTGTTGCTTAGAGGGACAGGTTATTGTTCAAAAATCATCACCTACTCCTATAGGGCCAGGTTCCAGCTGTTGCTTAGAGGGACAGATTATTGTTCAAAAATCATCTCCCAGTTCTAAAGGGAGAGGTTCTAGCTGTTGCTGTAAGTGTCAGATTATTGTTCAAAAATCATCGGCTACTTCTATAGGGCCAGGTTCCAGCTGTTGCTTAGAGGGACAGATTATTGTTCAAAAATCATCTAGTTCTAAAGGGAGAGGTTCTAGCTGTTGGTATGAGCGGTGCATTTCTTGCACCAAAATAAAAAGTCAGTCTACGTTGGTGTTTTTAACAAAAAAAGAAGGTATTAATTGGTATTAATAAATACTTAAATAGGGCTACATAGTACATTTGCGGGCACAATGAGGAGAGCAAATAAGGGACGTGGTCATGGTGCTGCTGGTGATGCTGGTGCTGCTGGTGTTGATGGTGTTGGTGAACCCCCTGTTGGAAGGAGAGGACGTGGTCGAGGTGTGCCAGCTACAAGCAAAAGAGAAACACCTTCCTCAGGTAGCCAACAGAACCTTCACCGGTATATGGTAGGCCCAAATGCCCCTCAACGATTGGTGAGGCCAGAACAAGTACAGGCGATAGTAGATTGGGTGGCTGACAATGCCTCCTGTTCCTTCACATTGTCTCCCTCCCGGTCCCTTGATGAAAGCTCAGAGTTGGCACCTGAACCCCATGGCCATCTGTCTTTCACCTCAGCCCCTTGTAAATTAGCCAAGCAGTCTGAGCCCCAAGTCATGCAAGATACTCTTATGCTTTTTGATGACTCTCCTGGTGTGCTTTCTGTGGGCCATCCACATTACGCTGCCCCAGAAGTGGAAGACATTGAGTGCATTGATGCCCAATCACTTCTGTTGCAGGATGAGGACATGGAAACACCAGCGCAGCACGTCTCTGATGATGACGAAACACAGGTGCCAACTAGTGTTGAGCGAACCCGGACTGTAACGTTCGGGTCCGTACCGAACTTTAGGGTGTCCGTGGCACGGACCCGGACCCGGACATTTCAAAAATCGTTCGGGTTCGGTCCGGGGTTCTGCTATTTTACTCCACGTGTTGAGAAGCTGCAGGGCAGCCAATCAACAAGCGTTTCACTGGTTTGCCCTTAGAAGCCATCACAGCCATGCCTACTAATGGCATGGCTGTGATTGGCCGGTGCATCATGTGACCCAGCCTCTTTATAAGCTGGAGTCACAGTGCTGCAGTCACATGCTCCTTGGGTTAGTATAGGGAAAGGTAGCTGACGGCGTGAGGGACAGATTTTAGCCATTTTAAGACCTGATCCTGCATCCT
>BLSH010306301.1:1349577-1369008 GCA_018402905.1 Glandirana rugosa
CCGTGCGATCGTTCGGGTTCCGTCCGGACCCGGACCCGGACTTTGTCCCGAAGTTCGGACGGACCAGCAGAACCCGAACTTCCAGGTGTTCGCTCAACTCTAGTGCCAACTACTGCAGCTTTCCTCAGTGTGCAGACTGACAAGGAGGGCAGTGGTGAAGGGTGGGTGGAAGATGATGGGGAGGAGGATGATGAGGTCCTTGACCCCACATGGACTGAGGGTCATGCGAGTGACGTGTGCAGTTTGGAGGAAGAGGTGGTGGTCGCACAGAGGCACCAGCACAGCAAAAGAGGAAGCAGGTTGCAAAAGCGGAGCGAGCGTCCCCTAGACAGTATGCCTGCTACTACCCACTGCACCCAGGGACCTAGCACACCAAAGGCAGCTCAAAGGCATTCCCCCGCGTGGCAGTTCTTCAGACAATGTGCTGACGACAAGACACGAGTGGTTTGCAAACTGTGCAATGATAGCCTGAGGCGGGGGAAATAAATGTTCTTAACCTGATCATAACCCCCATGATCAGACATCTAAATTTAAGGCACAAGCTGCATTGGAATAATTACCTCAAAATCCAAGAAAGGTCTCGGCCTTCTCCTGCTTCCTCTTCTGCTGCTGCCTCGGCCTCTTCCTCCACCTCTACTGTGACAGTGTCACCTGCCACCCAGCAAACAGATGATATGACAGCAACGCCACCATGTCTGCCACCGTCCCCAAGCATTTCCACACCATGGTCCCATGGAAGCTTACAGCTCTCCATCTCCCAAACACTGGAGAGAAAGAGGAAGTACCCCCCTACCCACCCGGGATCCCTGGCCCTGAATGCCAGCCTTGCAAAATTCCTGGCCTTTGAAATGCTGTCATTCTGTCTGGTGGACATGGACAGTTTCAAAAACCTGATGGCGGTGGCTGTCCCACAGTACGTGGTTCCCAGCCTCCACTATTTTTCCAGACGAGCCATCCCTTCCCTGCACAAACAAGTTGGGGACAAGATCAAGTGTGCACTGCGCAACGCCATCTGTGGCAAGGTCCACATAACCACTGATACCTGGACCAGTGAGCATGGGTAGGGACGCTATATCTCGCTAACTGCACACTGGGCAAATGTAGTGGTGGGTGGGCCTGAGCCGGCTAGCCATTTGGCGCATGTCCTTCCCCCACCGAGGATTGCAGGGCATTTCTCTTTGTCTCATGTTGCCTCCTCCTCCTACTGCGCTTCCTCCTCCTCTACCACCTCCTCATCCGCTCAGCGTAACACCATCACCACCAACATCAGCACATTCAGGGGGAAATGACAGCAGGCTGTTTTAAAACTGATATGTTTGGGGGATAAACCCCACACTGCGCAGGACCTGTGGACGGGCATTGAACAACAGACCAATGAGTGGTTGTTGCCACTGAGCCTCAAGCCCGGCCTGGTGGTGTGCGACAATGACCGAAATCTTGTAGCGTCTCTGGGCCTAGCCCGTTTGACGCACATCCCTTGCCTGGCACATGTGTTGAATTTGGTGGTACAGAATTTTCTAAAAAACTACCCGGATATGTCAGAGCTGCTGCAGAAAGTGCGGGCCGTCTGTGCGCACTTTCGGCGTTCTCACCCTGCTGCTGCTCGTCTGTCTGCGCTGCAGCGGAACTTTAGCCTTCCCACTCACTGCCTCATATGCGACGTGCCCACAAGGTGGAACTCCACCTTGCACATCCTGGAGAGACTTTGCGAGCAGCAGCAGGCAATAGTGGAGTTTCAGCTGCAGCACGCACGGGTCAGTCGCTCTGCGGAACAGCAACTCTTCACCACCAATGAGTGGGCCTCCATGTGAGACCTGTGTAGTGTATTGCGGTGTTTTGTGTACTCCACCAACATGGCCAGTGCCGATGACGCTGTTCTCAGCATTACTATCCCACTTCTATGTCTCCTTGAAAAAACACTCCGGGCCATGATGGAAGAGGATGTGGCACAGGAGGATGAGGAGGAGGAGGAGGAAGAGGGGTCATTTCCACGGTTATCGGGCCAGTCATTCGCAAGTGGCTCAGAGCGTGGGTTCCTGCACCAGCATAGGCCAGGTCAAAAATATTCAAGCCAGGGCACAGTTCTGGAGGACGAGGAAGTTCATGAGGAGGAGGAGGAAGAACCGCAGCAGGGTGGCACCCAACGCAGTTCGTGGGCATCACTGGAGTGTGGCTGGGGGGATACGGAGGACACAGATGATATACCTCCCACAGAGGACAGCTTGTCTTTGCCTCTGGGCAGCCTGGCACACATGGCCGACTACATGCTGCAATGACAGCCGAGTTTCCCACATTGTAACATGTGCCGATTACTGGGTGGCCACCCTGCTGGATCCCCGTTACAAGGACAACATGCCGTCTTTAATTTCCTCACTGGAGCATGAGAGGAAGATGCCCGACTACAAGCGCACACTGGTAGACGCGCTGCTGAGGGCATTCCCAAATGACACCGGGGGCTCAGTGGAAGCACAAGGCGAAGGCAGGGGAGGAGGAGGAAGAGGCCGCCAACGCAGCTGTGGCACCGCCAGCACCTCAGAAGGCAGGGTTAGCATGGCCGAAATGTGGCAAAGCTTTGTCAGCAGCCCGCCACAACAAACAGCACCACCAGCCGATAGGCAGCATTTCAGCAACATGGTGGAAGAGTATGTGTGCATACTCCTACACGTACTGACTGATGGGTCTGCCCCATTCAACTTCTGGGTCTCAAAATTGGCCACATGGCCTGAGCTTGCCGTTTATGCCATGGAGGTGCTGGCCTGCCCTGCAGCCAGTGTATTGTCTGAACGTGTGTTTAGCACGGTAGGGGGCGTTATCACAGACAAGCGCAGCCGCCTGTCCACAGCCAACGTGGACAAGCTAACGTTTATTAAAATGAACCAGGCATGGATCCCACAAGACTTGTCTGTACCTTGTGCAGAATAGACATTTAGACCGGACTCACACAACCATTCGTATAATTGTTTTTTTGAATATGCCTCAATATTTTGGGGGCTCTTTTAATTTATTTTCCCTATCCCCATTTTTTTGTAGGGCACTTGCCCTACTCTTACCCCCATTTTACTTCCTTTTGCAGTCCTCTAGCACTTGCCAGGACTTTGTTACAGCCATTTTTGTGATTAAAGTTCGGGTCCCCATTGACTTTAATGGGGTTCGGGGTCCGGGATAAAGTTCGGGTAACGTTCGAACATCGGGGGGTTCGATCAACTCTAATCTCTACCATTCTTCATCAATGAGCTTTTAACTCCATTATTCTGGGAAAAGAAGTCCTTCCTTTTTCACATTTGGAAAGATCTGCATGCGTTTGCGATGGTTGGGCCTACGTCTTGCCTGTGACATGGATATTTGCTGCATAAGCTTCCTTATCCATTGGCATTTGAGGCAATCCATGCTGATTAATGGCCAATAAGCATACAGGGCTTGGCAAGGCATTTACAATTGCGCTGCTTAAACCGCATGTGAGCCATTTGCTAATCTTCTGTGCCACTGAGAGGCGTGGTGGGCTCATGCAAAAAAATATGATTCTGTCACCAAGACAAAACAGGTACACTGTCCCTTTAAGGCAGTGGTAGACAACCTGCGGCCCTCCAGCTGTTGCAAAACTACAAGTTCCATCATGCTCTAGGAGTAATTGTACCCTTCAGCCTTGCAATGCCTCATGGGAAATGCAGTTCTACAACAGCTGAAGGGCCGCAGGTTGCCTACCCCTGCTTTAAGGCATATCTGCTTTCATCCACTTACTCAACAAGTAGCAGCAGGTGAGCCCAGGCAGCCTTCCAGAAGCAGACAGGAGACAAAAACCAGTCAGAGTGTCTAACCCCCGAGAACACAGCACAACAGGGGAGCAAACAGCAGCAAGTCTTCACCACACAGAGAAAATTGTCAGGACTGCAGAGAGATGGAGAGAAATCAGATCCTCTGCTCGCTCTAAGACTGTTGCTGCTGCTTGGTGACTGCCAGACGCTACCTTGCGCCCCCGCCTCCCTGCCCTCTGTGACATCATCCACCACCACTCTCAGACTGACAACAAAGCCAGGAGAGCGGCATGCTGCCTATACAAGACAGGAAAAATCCCAATAGTGGCATTGCAGAGCTTCCTCACACCACACCTGTAAAAGTGCTGTACAAGCAACATTGCCCACTCCCGGCACAAGGGACACCCAGTTTCAGGAAGGTTTACATCCAACATTCTGGATCTTCCAACTCCATGAGAGGCTGAACAGGGAGGGACAGGTTCGGTAGGGGGGATATCCAGCAACAAAACTACTTACCAACAGCAATGCACAGGTGGCCTGGAGCAGACCAAGAAAAAGGAACACCTTAGTGGGGGAGGGACTCTCTTTTATTCAGCTAGTTATAGGTGGTCATGTGAGTGCCTGCAAGAGGCATTAACCCATTGTGTGCTGACGTGAGGTATGGCCAGGAAATATATATATACGCACAGTATACACTATATATCAGTGCATTCGGGGTGTATTAAAATATATACAGCCTGGTATATATATATATATATATATATATATATATATATATATACACACATCAGGCTGTATATATTTTAATACACCACGTCAAGTGTACTATATACCGTATGTACACCCCAAATGCACTGATATATATATATACACACAGCGTATTGAATGTACACTATATATCAGTGCATTCGGGGTGTACATATGGTATATAGTACACTTGACGTGGTGTATTAAAATATATACAGCCTGGTGTATATATATATTTACACAAAGCGTATTTATTGTACATTATATATTGTTGCATTTTGCGGTGTACACGTGGTGTCTTAAAATATATACAGTCTAATATATATATGAGTGTACACTATATATGGGCACATTCGGGGTGTACGTACGGTATATAGTACACTTGACCTGGTGTATTATAATATATACAGCCTGGTGTATATATATATATATATATATATACACACAGCGTATTGAGTGTATACTATATATCGGTGCATTCGGCGGTGTATGGTATATAGCAAAGCGACCTATTCCACGGAATCCTTGACCACAGTTACTACTTCTGTAGCCCCACCATCATGCACGGAAGAGTCACCTGAGTTATTCGAACATAGTGTCGGTTACATGCTGATGGAGGATGTGCAGCAGTTTGAAGGCTCTGATGTTGGTTCCCAGGTTGAGGAAGGGAGTAGCGTGAGCCTAGAGACAGTGGGTGCTGCAAAAGAACAAGAAACTAGCAGTTATGTTCCCCCAGCTGCAGCATACTGCCAAGTTTGCTCCAGTGACGAGGAGGGAGGGGATGATGAGGACACGGACAGTACTTGGGTGCCTGAAAGAAGAGAGGAGGAAAGTGAGGAGGAGGAGGCCCAACTCCAACAAGGCAGGATGTCCTCCAGGGGCCAGCCTAAGGGCAGCCAGTCTTCAAGGGATCATGGTTTTCAGGCCCCAGAAAGCCAAGGAGTTGTACGTGGCTGGGAGGAGGTAGTTCCTGATAATGTCATCCTTGGTGACCCAGAGGACACTCATGCCTCCTCAAACTTATGCTGCATGGGCTTTCTGATTCTGAAAAGCCTGCGAAAAGACCCTAGGATTCGTGGTATCAAGGAGAGGGATCATTACTGGCTGGCAACCCTTCTAAATCCACGTTACAAGGGTAAAGTTGCAGAACTCATCCTGCCTGCGCAGAGGGTGCAGAGGATGAAACCTCTTCAGGATACCTTGAAGAATAGTTTGAACAAGGCCTTTCAAGACCCTGGGAGGTTACCATGTCCTGCTGCTGGTCCTGAACAATGTGTTTCTGAAGCTTTGGTCGTTCAGAGGCTAAGGACACCCCCAGGCATAATATTTAAAGGAATTTTTCTTTTTTTTTTCACTGTAAGTATTATTAAAATCACTGCTCCTGAAAAAACAAATGATTTTAAAACTTTTTTTCATTGTTACATGTCCCCTAGGGCAGGACCTGGGTCCCCATACACTTTTTAGGGAAATAGCATTGCATATAATCCTTTAAAATTAGCACTTTTGATATTTCATGCTCGGGTCCCATAGACTTTAATGGTGTTCGAATGTTCGCGCAAACTTTTTGTCTGTTCGCATGTTCTGGTGCGAACCGAAGCGGGGGGTGTTTGGCTCATCCCTATTTACCATAATTAAACTCTGTCTGTAAGCAGATATCTCATCAGTTGTACTAGATTTGAACACTGTCAGTCCTAACAAAAGAATAAGACCCCTTACACCCTGGGTTGTTTTTCAGGCGCTGCAGTGCTAAAAAAAGCTCCTGAAACCCCCCCCCCCATTCTCCCCATTGTGAAAGCTTGAGTGCTTTCACACTGGGGCAGTGCGCTTGCAGGACGAGAAAAAAAGTTCTGCAAGCATCATCTTTGGGGCGGTGCGCTGAGCGGTGTATACACCGCTCCTACACTGTCCCCTCCATTGTAATAAATGACCAGCGCTTCTGAAGCGGCTGAACACAGACTCGGAAGCGTCGAGCGGTGGCACTTTTAACCCCTTGTTAACCTCTTTTAGGGGGTTAAAAGCACCCCACTCCCGCCATAGTGCCTTACTTCTACCGCCCGCCCACCCCAGTGTGAAAGTAGCCTAAAGGTTTAGAAGCTAGGAAGTGCGCCATGACAATTTCTCCTGAGATGTATCCAAAACCCTAGTGGTCAACGTGTGGCCTGCTGGCCCTTTGCATATGGGTTGTTGGGCACCATGTAGAAAGTTGAATGGCAGCAGTTTCTGGGCGCTGGAACACTCTCTGTGTTCCAGTATTGGCACTAAAAGAGAGACTATGCTGTGGGCAGGGTTTTCTGTCCCGGCCTGGGGAGCTGGAGAACTGCACGGGATTGGTAAGTGATAATCAATAAGGGAAGGAGGGTTAAGTTTCAATGTCATGACCACCAATGTAGAGGGGAAGAATGGGGGTTAAATCTCACTGCAACCGATCATCAATGCAGGGGAGGTTACATTTCACCACCATGACTATCAATGCAGATGATGGATTAGATAGGTGGGAAGTTAGCTTGCACTGCCAATGACCACCAATGTGGGGGGTTACGTTTCACTGCCTGTGATCACCAATACGAGGGGATGTGGGTTTAACTTTCAGTACCACTGACTGCCAATGTAGGTGGGGGTTAAATATAACTGCCATAAAAACCAATTCAATGGGGTAGATGGGGGTGGTAACCTTCACTGCCACTGACCACCAATGTAGGGGTTTAAATTTCACTTTGACCACCAACGCAGGGGGGTTAAATTCACTTCCAGTGATTGCCAAAGTTAATAGTACTGACATTAGTGCTGGGAGTTATTATTGCTTTCACTGACACCAGTGCTAGGGGCTATTATAGTGTTCACTAACATCAATGCTGGGGGTTATTACTGCATTTACTGAAACCAATTTTGGGGTTATTATTGCATCCACTGACACCAGTGCTGAGAGTTATTACTGCGTCTCCACTGACACCAATGCTGGGGTTTTTTATTGTGTCCACTGATACCAGTGCTGGGTGTTATTCCTATTGCGCCCACTGACACCAATATTGCGCGGGGGAGGGGGGGTTATTGTATCCCCTTTCACCGGTGCTGAGGGCTATTATTGGGTTCACTGACTCCAATGCTGGGGGTTATTATTGCACAGAGACTTGCTGTGGCTGCTGGTAGGGAGGTGGGAGAGGGTGAGGGTGATGGCATGGCTTAGTGAATTGAGGCCCAATGTCAATCCTCTCAATTGACACACAGCAGACAAAGCTGGGCAGTTGCGTGACTGCTCTAGGGAGACGGAAAAAAAAAAAGAAGATATTTACACTTTTTTTTATTGCAAACAGTATGCAGCTGGTTTATCAGCAGTGGGGAGAATTTAACCTTTGTTTATTTTAGCTTTTACTTCTACATTGAAGCATTTGTTACTCCAACACTTCATATTGCTGATATGTACCTGCTGTACCATGTATTTGTATGAGAAAATACCCTGTTCTTTTCGTATTGTTTCATTTATGTGAAATCCCTGGTGTTCCTGCCAGTCCCTCTGCTTTCTTATAAAAAACTGACCACACTAAGCAGGACTGGTCAGTTCTTTAGCTATGCTGGGAGATCAGCCTGCCTTCCTCCAATGATCAGACATGTCCTGCCACGCCCCTGCTGCACAGCCATTCGACTGGGAAGCTCAGTGTGCTGCTGATCTTCTCCTCCCCCAGCTCTTATGCAGCTGAGAACAGAGGGAATGTGATCAATTATAAAAAAGGGAAAACAAGTATTTATAATGTATTTTTATATCTAAACATATCACTATAAATTTACAGTCTTACAAATAAAAAGCCTTACGTCAGCGATTTTACATGTTTCTTCAACAAATAATGTATTCTCAATATCAAGTTTGTATTCCTCAGCAGTGTGTAATGCAAGCATGAAGTCTTGAATCCCATAATGTATATCTCTGCAGTCTTTAATGTGAAGAACCTGAAAAATATAAAAATAATAGTTTATGTTGCAGCTATACATACATTGGATGGATATAGACACACACATACACACACATATTTAGATAACAAGCATTTTATATAATTTTGAATACTATTTCCCTACAATGTTTCCCAGACGATAAACTAGTTTCATTTCAAAGCTATGGAAAGAATGTGTGTACCACTGTTATGTGCGTACTGTCAGCTGCCTAGGCCTGTGTTGGTCACCTGCTGGCTCTACAGTGTTTCCTTGCTGGCATTCATGACGTTGAGAATAATATTTGACATACTTGTAATACATTGTCAAGTTAGAACCTTTAAAACTACAC
Source organism: Glandirana rugosa (assembly GCA_018402905.1). Classification (NCBI taxonomy): domain Eukaryota; kingdom Metazoa; phylum Chordata; class Amphibia; order Anura; family Ranidae; genus Glandirana; species Glandirana rugosa. Next base: position 1,358,350 of record BLSH010306301.1, read on the forward strand.
AGGGGAGTGTCCTCTTCTGTACATAGAGCCAGGTTATAAATTGGAGGGTCAGCATGGCAAGGTTCTTTCTTCCTACGGTTTTTCACCTCACACATGGAGTTGGCTCCTCTGAAGGAAGCAGACACATATCTTGTCTTGACACACAGGTTTTTATCCCCATGTTTGTTCACCTATTTCAGTGGTTCTCAACTCCTGTCCTCGGGACCCACTAACAGGCCAGATTTTAAATATTACCTTGGGGAGATGCAGACTAGAATACTGCAATCACTGAGCAGCAAATGATATCACCTGTGATGCATTTCAGTTATCCTGCAAACCTGGCCTGTTAGTGGGTCCCGAGGACAGGAGTTGAGAACCACTGACCTATTTATTCACCTTTTCAGATTGGCTCTTTTTACATATTTCCCTACTTTTCCTCACCATTGGGATTGTCTTCATAGACATCCCTTTCCCTTTTTTTTTTTTTTCTATTTCTTATCCACACTCTATCCACTCCTTTTCAGTCTCCATGTCCACATCACCATTGGACCAGGTTGCCTTTGTCTGGATACTCATATAATATATACACACACCTTATTTGCTATTGTAGCAATTACTGAATTACTTGGATACATATATGTTTATGTTGCAACTGTTATCCATGATGGGGGACTTTGTGAGACCTCAAGGCACACACATCTCTCACCCATGCCATGCTTGTCCTCCAACTGGCCCCCGAGGGTCTATTCCACACCATAAGCTCCTGGGCTAGACACACACTGCCACCACATTGTGGGGGTCAGTCTTTGGCACTCTGGTCTAGCCAATTGGTAAGTATGGGGTCTTCCATACTAAGGCCCCTCTTACTATGTGTTTACAAACACATCTATTACTATGATATATATCTTAATTGATATTTTCTATTTTAGTTACAACACACATGCATCCACTCCTGAGGAAGCGAGCTGTGCCTTGCGCAATGCGTCAAGTTTTAAGATGCTATGTATGATTTTATATGGATTTTTGTAATATGAGTGTATCTTCCTATTATCCTTGTATTATGTTATCACTAAATTGACCTGACAAGTCCCAGGGCAGAATTTCCCCCTTTTTGGTGTTGTATTTAGGGATGGAGGTGTGTCACTGGTGGCACCAGACCATTTTTTCCTTTTGCTACTGATTCAGTACTAAGATCCTCCTAGACAAGGTCTATACTCCTCAAAAGCCCACTTAGAGCTAAACTACACAGATACATTGGTCCATCTTGGACCACTGTCAGTGTGCATTTTTGATGATGAACTACTATGGAAGCTGACAACCAATTTGGTGCTACTAAAATGACTGCTGCTGTCTTTCACTACATGCTGACCACAGAAGGTCATTCACTCTGGACTACCACCATTTATAGAATGCCTTATTCAATGAAAAAAAGGATGTTCTTTGATCAGACAAGGTGGAGAGGTGTGGTGGTAATATCAAATGTCGCCTTGTCATATCTTCCAAACATGACAGAGACAGTATAAATAAACTGACAGGGGTTATAATTAGGTATGAGCTTTGGTTCAGTCTAATCCTGAAAGTTAGTTGTCATTGATGGATCAATGAGTTGCAGGCAGGAGGCTGTGCATATACAAAAGGGTGGGATGCTTGTGACATCATTGATTTAATATGGCCATGACATTGACCTGGTTCAGACCAAACCCAAGCTCATCACTGGTTCTAATCATAATTCAATGAAACAAACAGTTTTGGCTTTAGGTATACCTTAAGTGCCCACTAAATGTGTATTGCAGCCTGCAAGCTAAAGGTCCCCTAACAACATCCAAGTACATTTTTTTCCCTTAACATAAACTTGTAAAGAACCTGGCCAAAACAAACTGAGCATAGCATGAAAAATGCAGAGGATACCTTCTGTAAAAACAGTCTAGCGTTGTGCCCATTTACTTGTTATATTCAGATGCAAGCACAGACCCCTTAACCACTTACTTACTGGGCACTTAAACCCCCCTCCTGCCCAGACCAATTTTCAGGTTTCAGCGCTGTCGCATTTTGAATGACAATTGCGCGGCGTTGTACCCAAATAAAATTGATGTCCTTTTTTCCCCACACATAGAGCTTTCTTTTGGTGGTATTTGATCACCTCTGCGGTTTTTATTTTTTGCGCTATAAACAAAACCAAGAGCGACAATTTTGAAAAAAGAACAATATTTTTTACTTTTTGCTCTAATAAATATCCCAAAATAAAAAAAAAAAAAAAATTATTTATTGGGTTTGGCCGATTTATATTCTTCTACATATTTTTGGTAAAAAAAATCGCAATCGGCGTTTATTGATTGGTTTGCGCAAAAGTTATCGCGTCTACAAACTATGGGAATTGATTTATGGCGTTTTTATTATTATTATTTTTTTTACTAGTAATGGCGGCGATCTGCGATTTTTATCGGGACTTTGATATCCGGGCGGACATGTCGGTCATTTTTGACACTTTTTTGGGACCAATGACATTTATTCAGCGATCAGAAATTTAAATGCCCACTGTATAATGTCATTTTACTGTATAAATGTCATTGGCAGTGAAGGGGTTAACCTGCAGGGGGCAGTGAAGGGGTTAAATATGTTCCCTGGGCCAGTGTTCTAACTGTGGGGGGGCGGGGTTGGCCAGGACATAACAGATCTAACTGATCCCAGTGACAGGGATCAGTAGATCTGTTTGTCCCCTGTCACAGAACGGGGAACCGCCGTGTTTACATCGGCGGTTCCCCGTTCTACAGCTCTGTAAGGCGATCGCGGGTCAGGAGCGGACATCGAGTCCGCCCGACCCGCGGGCACGCCCACACAGCGTGCGGCGGCGGCGCGTGCGCGCAGGGGGCGTGTAAAGGGGCGGACGTCCATGGACGTCCACCCGGATTTTCAGATCCGCGCTGTAGACGTCTTTTGTCTATAGCGCGGACCTGTACAGGTTAAACTCCATTCCCACAACTTTCTAGGTTCTTCAACATGTCCTGGGAAGATAACTTCCTCAGCAGCTCAGAGAGGCCACACCTGATAAGGCAAAGGTCTCTGGGCAAGTGACCTGCATCCAGGTCTGTGGCCCTCCTCTGTCAGAACTGGCATGCGAGCAATGATGTAGAAGACTAATAGCATGCAGCTTCCTAGAAAGACCCAGCTACTGTGTGGAGCCCCTCTGCAGTTGTTACCAGAGTACTGCTGTTCCAGTGCGGTGGCCTTTATTCCTTGGATCACGCCAGCTGTTTGCCTCTGTTACCAGAGCTAGCCTGGAGTTTACTGAGATGCATGCTGATTATGAGGACAATTGCAAGTGGTTATTTATGTTCCGAACTGTTTTACTGAAGCAGTGATTTTAAGAAAAACTCTCTTTTGTTATAGCCGTGCTAATGTTATGCGCACCCACATATTATCCTGACTGAACCGCAAAGACATTGCTGTGAAGAGTCCATGTTTGTGCAGCTTTTATAATCTGTTTTGTATTATTATACAGTGAATGCATGCTATTTGCATCCCAAACCTCTTTTGCAATATTGTTTCTAACTTTACACCTGTTTAGTAAACTGCAAGTTACAGTTACTCCCTGTCTGATCATTTGGCCTATTAGCTAATCTATCTAAACTGCAAGTCATAACAATCATTAGATCCAGAGATTTAGACAGCTTTGCTTGGGCTTTTATTTCAGTATGTTATTTTGTGTGTCACTACAGAATTGTACACATCAGAAAATGGCAAGAATCACATTTATTTATTCGTTATGGGCCACTTACTAATGTAATGGTTTAAAGCCCAACTCAAGGCCCCCTCCTACCCACTGGTAAGATTTCCTCACCTGGTAAAGTCAGTTATATCCCCCAACCAGATCCCTCACTGAAGCCCTTTCCACCTGCAGCCATCCTGCCCTAAACAGGGTGACAATCTAAATTTAGTCTTGCTGGGTGGTAGACAGCCCATGCTGATTTATAGTCTATTGTTTCATTTGGTTTTCCCTTGATCTCAGTGATGCTGTTGTTTCTCTCTGGTGCCAGTAGGTGTCGCTGATACCTCTTTTAATAGTTTGAGATGTCCAAAGGAGTTTTCTGCCTTGAAACATGTAGCCATAACCACCTGTTTTTCCCTTTCATCTGTGTCTTTGGGTCAGTGGTGGCTGGTGAAGTTTTAGGATGGGGGGCGCCAGGCCCCGCCCTTCCTTTTGACCCCTCCTACTTCTAATAAGCCCCATCCCTTATAGAATCCACCCACTCCGTCCCCTGTATTCCAAATATTGTGTCAAGAGTACCCAGTTCAGCATCACAGGACACAGTATACAGCTCAGCATCACAGGACACAGTATACAGCTCAGCATCACAGGACACAGTATACAGCTCAGCATCACAGGTGGGGTATATAGCAGCCAGTATCACAGGTGGGGTATATAGCAGCCAGTATCACAGGTGGGGTAAATTGCAGCCAATAACACAGGTGGGGGCAAATTGCAGCCAACATCACAGGTGGGGGTAAATTTCAGCCAATATCATAAGTGAGGTAAATTGCAGCCAATATCACAGGTGGGGGCACTTTGCAGCCACTATCACAGGTGGGGGCACTTTGCAGCCAGTATCACGGGGGGGGGCACTTTGCAGCCAACACCACAGATGAGGGCACTTTGTAGACAGTATTACAGGTGGGGGTACTTTGCAGCCAGTATCACAGGTGGGGGTACTTTACAGCCAGTATCACAGGTGGGGGCACTTTGCAGCCAGTATCACAGGTGGGGGAACTTTGCAGGCAGTATCACAGGTGGGGGCACTTTGCAGTCAGTATCACAGGTGGGGGCACTTTGCAGCCAGTATCACATTTCTAGTCTACCCCTATTAATCTGAAGCATGCAGGGAATCCAGAAAGTTGTGGAAAGGGATGACCAGCAGATAGGCAGCTCTCACAACATGAAATGAGGTTCATCGAGTCAGCTTATATTGGATTGTCATAAATAGTTATTATTTGTATTGCTATTATAATACTAATGTTATAAAATGAAAGTGTATGATTTGACCATAAATTTTCTTTAAGAATGATTAAGGGTAATAAAACGCAGACTTTTGTTACCTCTTTCTCATGAAAGGTTACATTCTTGGAGGTCTGTACAAAATGAACCAGAACACCAAATGGCAAGTATTTTAATGCAATAAGATTTCGTTTTACTTTGAGTGGATTTTTGACTAGTTGGTTGGGTACCTAAGTTTGCCACTTTTACTAAAAAAAACCCTGATAGTCTTACCTGTTTCATTTGGGCTTCAGTTGTATCTTCAGCTCCAAGACAGATCAATAAAAGCGCAATGATTGTACTCAGAGGTGACAATACTACATTCTGGTCCCCATTCATTTGTCTGGCGAGGTCCACAGTGAACAGGTTGTTTGCCATAGTAACGGCCTCAAGAGTGGACATGATTTTCTTTTTTGGTACCTAAATCATTAAAAAAGAAAAAGTTAAAAAAGATGTACTTTAAAATGTTAAAGCATTATTAAACCCAAAGGCAAACATTTGGTGATATCAAAAAATGTTGAGACTAGTTTTGTAACATGCCAACAGATGGCAGCACAAGACTGCACGCACAGTGACAGGGGCCACTGACCATACAAGTCAGTGTGCCAAAACACATCGTCCTGTGTACATCGGGAGCTGTGCAACTGGTGCTATTCTGACCACATGTCTGCTATTTCATCATGAACAGCAAGTTAGAACAAGAAGCATATGTGAAATTCTGCATGAAACTTGGCAAATCTGCCATAGAGACGTTTGACATGATTCGGCAAGTTTGCAACAATGCTGCAATGAGGTTCGACGTGTTTTGTGTGGCACAACCGATTGTTCTCTGACAATCATCATGTACAAGTTGCCGAATGGTTTTGACATTTTTGGGGGTTGAGCTCGTTGAAGGTCTTTCTGATCTCTCTGTTTCGGCAGAATTTCACATTTGCTCTTTGTTTTAACCTGCTGTACATGATAAAATAGCAGATGTGATAATGCATGTGGTCAGAATAGCACCAGTTGCACAGCTCCCGATGTATACAGGATGATGTGTCTGGCACACTGACTTATGAAGGTCGGTGCTCCCTGTGGCTGTGCATGCAGCCTTGTCCTGCCATCTGTTGGCGTGTTACAAAACTAGTCTCAAAACTTTTTAAAACCACCTCATATTATATTGTAGCTTACCAATTCCTAGATGGGATAGCTACATAAGTTCTTGCTTTTAGGTTTTCTTTCTTTTATTTTCATCTGGTAATCCTACCAGTAAGTCTATTTATCAAAAAAACAAGCCGTTGTGCAGATGTATCAGATACAGGGATGAGAAAAACCATTCAACATTAGCAGGGGTGTGTACAATAATCAGTTCTATTTATTTATTTATTTAAAGCCTTTATCCGAAAAGGAACAAAACCGTTTGCTGTAACTGCTTATAAAGTATTAGCTGGAGTTTGGCTTCAATTTGTTAGTGCATTTAAATCTGCTAGTACATCTAACACTCCCCTCCCCCCCCCCCAGACTGACAATGCTGCTGTCCAAAGTTGCCCACTGTGTTCATTCATCCAGAGCGGGGGGCACTACAGGAGGTGTGTTATTGTCCAGATCATTAGATGAAAACAGAGGAAAATAAAAAAAACGAATGCAGCCATCACATCTATGCATTGGTAAGCTGCAACATAGGATCATATGTACTGCAACATATCATATTCACAGAGAATGGTAGATCTTAAACAGGGGTATGAAGTTGCTGTATTCAGGAGATAGACCAGTTAAATTCTGTTTCCATAATGAAAAGGACGGATGAGTGCAGGATCTAATGAAATAAAAATGTCACATTAGATATAAAAAAACTCACAATCTTTTACAAAGGAACAAAACATCTTTGGCCAGAAGAAAGCAGGCAGTTGTAGCCTGCATGCTGTGGCCAGTGGCAGGACTGCAGTACAACTATTGGCAGCTGTCAGTTCTTCCCACAGGACCTGCTCCAAACAGCTCAGGGAAGCCTCAGTCCCTGTTTCCTGGTGGCACCTCTGGGCAAAGTGTTGTCCAGTTGGTGGAATAGGCAATGCGTTTCAAAAACGTACTCTTTTTGAAGCCTAAGGAACAGTGAGAACACTACAGTATACTGCAAGAAAAAGCGGTTTTGAAGTGCTCAAATGCAAATAAGTAAAAAAAAGCAGAACTATTATATAAATTCATTACTAATATACCTTAAAAGACCTTAAAAGACAATTTTCCCTGACGACACGCTGTGACGCGACATGTGGTGGTCGAGGTAACAAACGTGTGACGTCGTCATGCCCGCCAATGGCATTTGTCGGCAAGGCCATTCACTATCTGATTGTTTTGTATCTGCCTGAGCAAGTGAGTACCTTTTGTGGTTTTAATAATAAAGATGTACTAGCGGTAATGGTGCTGTGTGAGTTCTTTATTCTTTTTCCCTGTATGATGGCTATCTGAGTTCACTTTGGAGTTGTGGCAATTTATAAGTGATGCTTTCATAGTGAGAGCCTGCTGACCATACTTACCTGATTAGGAGACTCCGGCTGAGGATTTGAGGCTCCCTATGTGCTGTAGATCTCTGTAATTGGGGATCACATCTGTCTGGTAAGAGGCTTTACGGTGGTGGTGGGCACGCATTTAAGGTGCGCATCCTAGTCTCTTCACATGGTTCATTTTTAAGCACTCTTTCACACTGGGGCGATTTACAGGCGCTTTAGCACTGTAAATAGCCTCTACTAAGTGCCTGAAAACCGCCTCTCCATTAAAGTCAGTGTGTCCTTTCACACTGGGGCGGTGCGCTTGCGGGAAGGGGAACAAGTCCGGCAAGCAGCATCTTTGGGGCGGTGCGGGAGTGATGTATACACCGCTTCTCCACCACCCCTGCCCACTGAAATGAATGGGCACCGTTTTCAAAGCGCCTTAATTGAATGTAGCGCTAACCGGGCCCTGCTAGCGACACTTTACCAGTGTGAAAGGGCTCTTAGTGGAATCTTTGTGAGAAGATCTACCTCAATTTATTCATAAAGATGTTTCATCACAGTTGTTCTGGTACAGCATGGACTGACCACTTTTTAACCCGTCACATTTATGAACGTATAATGGTTGTTTTGCTTAATGAATGTACACATAGCACAGATCATTTTGTTGTGTATACCATAAGAAGTGCTCTATTTTTTGCATATGCATATTGTTATATCACATTTGATTTTCGGGTGATTTATAGTTGCAGCTCTTGTGCTTCCTTTTCTTACATTTCAGTAACATTTTCTTAATTTTAAGTAATAAGAAAAAAAGAAAGAAAAGCAGCCATTTGTATTTGTTTTTTAAGTTTTTAGTAATTCTTTCAACAGTCACAAGATACATTTTAGTGGTATGAAGGGTCAAGAACTTCACAGAACTTCTGATCCATGAAAAAATATGCACGCTCAAAGGCCTGCCTTGCATAGTACTATAAGGCTGCGTTCACACAGGGGTGATCCGACTTCAGTGGATTTTGCTAGGCGACTTTCAGCGCGACTTTAGACGATTTACAACACGACTTCATGCCAGGCGACTTTGCCTGTGGCCAATCAGAGAAGGGAGGGAGGGGGTTGCCCTTGATAAATTATTTTCAAAGAAGTTGGGGTTACTAAGTACCCCAGAGTAAATAACTATCAGAAAATTACAAGTAGTCAACAAAAAAGTAGAGGGATGGGAGAGAAAAGAGAAAAAACGAAAGTCCTCTGAACTCTCGCCTACCAATGGCACCAGTGCATGTGCTTTGAAGGATTCCTTCAGAGTCCTGTGCCATAAACAGCGGAGTCCATGAACCTGGAAGGTCATGGTGGCAATAGCATTGTGCCAGGCGGCTGTAGCCATGTGTCAGACAGTACTCGCTTATCCACCAGGACATGGACAAGGTCCACTGCCGCCTAATGGCTGCTGAGATGCGGGTGGAGCGGCTGGAGGATACAGTGACCGAGCATGATGGGGCACTCCGCATCCTGCAATCTAAAATGAAAACGCTGGTGTACAGACCTGAATATGCCGAAAATAGGTGCAGGAGGAATAATATACGCATCATCATCGGCCTTGCTGAGGGGGCAGAGGGCAAGAACCCCACAGTGTTTGTGAATGAACTCCTGTGATCCTACCTACTGTGGAGAGGGTCCACCGTGTGCCGCCACAGCCAGGGCCGCAGGGCCCCCCGCGCACCTTTATACTGATGCTTCTTACTTTTTGAGATCGGGATGAGATCCTGCAGGCAGCGAGAATGGCGGGTGAGCTGCTGTACAAGAATAATTGCCTGCTGATGTTCCTCGACTATTCTGTGGCGATGCATAAGCTTCACCGGTCATTTAATTCTGTCAAAGCCGCTCTGAGAGTCAAGGGGATTAGATATAGCGTCCTGTTCCCGGCGAAGCTGAGGGTCGTGGATGGAGAAACAGTTTGCTTCTTTACATCACCCAACGATGCTGCAGACTGGGTGGAATCCCTACCTACCAAGGATGAAGACTCACAACATGGTGACTACTTGATACAGGCAGTCCCCTAGTTACAAACATCTGACTTACAAACGACTCCTACTTACAAACGGAGGGAGACAACAGGAAGTGAGAGGAAATCTCCCCCTAGGAAGGGAAATTCACTCCTGTAAGAGTTATTATGGGAAAAAGGGGTCTCCGCTGATGCTTTATCACCAAGGTTTGTTTCCACAACAACCCAAAATTTTCAAAATCCAATTATTATTGGAACAGGAAGTGAGGTGACATCTTCTGAACAGAAACATAGACAGCAAAACAAACATTAAAGGGTGTTACCCCTTACCCATGCTATCCAAAATGCTTAAAAATATTTTTTTTTGGCTGGAGCTACACTTAAAAAATGTACCTGTTCCGACTTACAAACAAATTCAACTTATGACCAAACCTACAGTCCCTATCTTGTTTGTAACCCGGGGACCGCCTGTACATGGTATGAAAGAAATACCTGCCTGTTGGCCCTGATCAGTGCCTTGATTTCACTGCTGTTGATGCCCCCCCCCCCCCCTTGTTTACAGTATAGTCCATTTGCAATTCCACGTGCTTTGTTGCTAAATATATGTGATTCACGCTCCACCACCACCTGTCAATCTATGCACTCAACACATGCCAGAGGCCTTTATCTTTAAATCAGTCCCCAAATGATGCACTACCTTCCAATGCACTGCTTGTCCTTTGCACAAGTAGAATGAGTCTCCCGATTGCTCATGGAAAAACAAACAGCTCTCATTGCGCAATGCTCCAGTATATAATTTATTTAAAATAAGTATAAATATACACTCTCATGTGCCCTTAGACCGGCACTAAGTCTGTCCAGCGATCCTATAAAACTGCCTGTGTCGCCGTTTCCAGCTCCAGAACTCGGCGCGCGGTTCAAGCCTCGTTCTGGATCTGGGACCTCAGCAGGATGTGACGTTTCTGACGCTCAACTAGCGTCAACGCGTTTCACATAAATACTGCGTCATCACTGTGATATTGATGTCTGATTACACCAAAGGTGAAACACTTTAGCTGCAACAGCAACCCTTAAAACAGTTATTTAAACGTTTTTTTGGTTTGCACCTATGCACTAAATACACGGTTAACACAGCCATTAATGTCTAAACCGCTGGCAACAAAAGGGAGTATACCCCTAAGTGAAAATGC
>BLSH010306301.1:1374455-1389268 GCA_018402905.1 Glandirana rugosa
AAACCCCCCCCCCCCCCCCCCACAAAGAATCCAACCTTCCTAGACCTCAAAGGTTTCTATTATTGTAATAAATTAAAAGCCTGCAAGACTACAAAGAGAGAAGGTAGAAAGGTAGAGACGTTTAAATCCCACAGTACAGGAGCAGGATACAGCATCAACAAATTAATTACATGTAGAACTTCCCATGTCACAAATATGGTAACCTGCCCATGCGGGTTACAATTTATTGGACGCACAACCAGAAATCTCAGTGTTCATATTAATGAACACTTAAATAGTATTAAAAAGGGTTTCCCGACGCACACTCTCTGAAATCATTTCAGATTATACCATGATCAGAATCCACACTTGGCCAAATGTTTTGGTATAGATAAAGTAGAACCCCACTGGAGGGGGGAGAATATGGCACAGAAAATATCTAGGAATGATACACAGTGGATCTCTAGACTTGATACTCTGCAACCTGCTGGGATCAATGCAGACGTAGATCTAAATTGTTATTTATCCAATTTTTGATGAAATGTTTAATTTATGTTTGTAAAGAATCCTCCCAACTTATATTCCATCTTCATAACATTGATTTTTGTGAGATAAACATGATCTAGCTGTTTTCTCTCTATGTACTGAAATTGATCCCACAGATATAGTTATGTCCCTTAAAGGAAAGTTTTTATATATCCATTTCAATTTTAGTTCATTCTAATTTGATTTAATATATACTACCTCATTAAGCCACTAGAGAGAATTTATACGCCAAGATACATATTAGTATGATTAGAATTTTCATTTTAAATATAAGTGGTGATTAGCGCTAAACTTACACCACCCTGTTAATGTTCTTGGTACACATCTATGTCATTTAGTCATTTTAGATGGATTGCATGTAACTGGGGTGGTTCTATTCATGAGCTGTCTGTGTGTATAAAAGGGAAGAGACGTACCGGGTCACGTGACCCCTGATGACGTCAGCACGACTGACGAAACGACGTAGCGCAACTTAGCTACGGTACGTCACTTCCGCTCGTTGGAACGCAGGAGAAGCGCAGTCGGCATCTCCTGGTTCCTTGTGTAGTTTTATTGGCATTTGTTTGTTTTAATTGCTGTTTTTAAAATAAAGTATGTAGCGGTTTTATACTATGGAAGCCTTCCGTTCTTTTTACATATTGGGAACCTGGAGCACCTGTTACAACTAGTGGAAGACCGGCACCTGCTGTCATTCCTATCCTATCTGGGTGCTAATGATCTCCGTAATAGGGATCCTGGATGTCTGGTGAGTAGGGTGTGAAATTAGTGTGTCCTCTCTCAGTGGAGAATCTCTGTTACCCTGTACCTGCAGTTATTATCACCTCACCTGGGCGCATATGATCTCTGTAACAGGGATCCCGGATGTCTGGTGAGTAGGGTGTGAAAATCAGTGTGTCCCCTCTTGGTGGAGGATTTCTGTCACCCTTTCTCCCTTCGGATGGTCCATTGATTGCATGGATGTTTACAAACACAAAGACATTTGATATGAACTATAAGAATTTCATGGCACCTTAATGACTTATTTAATTTTATGTATGTGACCAACAGCACAAAACTGATGAAATATCACTAATATGTTTTCTATATAATGTTATAATCTATAATTATTGCACTGCCACTGCTATCAAGCAAATGATTTATGCACATTGCACTTTATATATATATATATTTTTGCTAGTAGAGCGCAGTTTAATTTGGATTTTACAATATTTTGTGTGGCCACAATAATTTTCCAGCACTGCCTTAACCCTCTTGGGCATGGAGTCCTCCAGAGCTTCACAGGTTGCCACTGGAGTCCTCTTCCACTCCTTCATGACGACATCACAGAGCTGGTGGATGTTAGAGACCTTGTGCTCCTCCACCTTCCATTTGAGGATGTCCCACAGATGCTCATTAGGGTTTAGGTCTGGAGACATGCTTGGCTAATCCATCACCTTTACCCTCAGCTTCTTTAGCAAGGCAGTGGTAGTATTAGAGGTGTGTTTGAGGTCGTTATCATGTTGGAATACTGCCCTGCGGCCCAGTCTCCGAAGGTAGGGGATCATGCTCTGCTTCAGTATGTTACAGTACATGTTGACATTCATGGTTCCCTCAATGAACTGTAGCTCCCCAGTGCCGGCAGCACTCATGCAGCCTCAGACCATGACACTCCCACCACCATGCATGACTGTAGGCAAGACACGCTTGTCTTTGTACTCCTTACCTGGTTACCGCCACACACGCTTGACACCATCTGAACCAAATCATTTTATCTTGGTCTCATCAGACCACAGGACAAGGTTCCAGTAATCCATGTCCTTAGTCTGCTTGTCTTCAGCAAACTGTTTGTGGGCTTTCTTGTGCATCGTCTTTAGAAGAGGCTTCCTTCTGGGACAACAGCCGTGCAGACCAATTTGATGCAGTGTGCGGCGTACGGTCTGAGCACTGACAGGCTGACCCTCCACCCTTTCAACCTCTGCAGTAATGCTGGCAGCACTCATACGTCTATTTCCCAAAGACAACCCCTAGATATGATGCTGAGCACGTGCACTCAACTTCATTGGTCAACCATGGCGAGGCCTGTTCTGAGTGGAACCTGTCCTGTTAAAACGCTGTATGGTCTTGGCCACCGTGCTGTAGCTCAGTTTCTTGGCAATCTTCTTATAGCTAAGGCCATCTTTATGTAGAGCAACAATTCTTTTTTTTTAGATCCTCAGAGTTCTTTGTCATGAGGTGCCATGTTGAACTTCCAATGCCCAGTATGAGAGAGTGAGAGCGATAACACCAAATTTAATACACCTGCTCCCCATTCACACCTGAGACCTTGTAACGCTAACGAGTCACATGACACCGGTAAGGGAAAATGGCTAATTAGGCCCAATTTGGACATTGTCCCTTAGGGGTGTACTCACTTTTGTTGCCAGTGGTTTAGACATTAACCACTTCAATACCAGGCACTTAGAACACTTTCCGCTCAGACAAATTTTCAGCTTTCAGTGCTGTTGCGCTTTGAATGAGAGTTGCACGTTGTACCCAAATAAAATTTTTATCATTTTGTTCCCACAAATAGAGCTTTCTTTTGGTGGTATTTGATCACCTCTGCGGTTTTTATTTTATGCGCTACAAATAAAAAAAGACCGAACATTTTTGAAAAAAAAAAAAAGGTTTTCTTTGTTTCTTTCACAAAACTTTGTATAAGTAAATATTCCTCTTCACTTACGGCCACTAATGTGACTACACTGATGAGGCTAGACTGATAGGCACTGATGAGACAGTACAGATTGGCACTGATAAGTTTGCACTGATGATGGTGCACATATATGCAGCACTGATGGGCACTGATATGCGGCACTGATGGACACTCATAACCGGCACTGATAGGTGGCACTGGGCACTGATGGGCACTGATAGGTGGCACTGCTGGGCACTGATAGGTGGCACTTTTAGGTGGCACAGGTGGGCACTTTTAGTTGGCACAGGTGGGCACTGATAGGTGGCACATGTGGGCACTGATAGGTGGCACAGGTGGTCACTGATAGGTGGCACTGGTGGGCACAGGTGCATATAGCACTGTTAGGGATGGCACTGGCAGGCATCATATATGGGCACAGTGTCATCCATACAGTGCACTGTATTGCCCTTACCTGGTGGTCTAGTGTGGGCTCCCTGGTGGTCCCTGGGAGGCCTCTTGATCTTCTCCCTGGTGGTCCTGGGTGGCCTCCTCATGGTGTCCTGGGAAGGGGGGGGGCTCCCTGGTGGTCCTGGTCGGCTCCCTGGTGGTCCAGTGGGGAGATCCTGAGGGGGACTGCGCTGATAAACATTCAGCGCCGATCGGCTCTCCACTGCTCAGGTCTGCAGATTGGTCACAGCCGATCACATGGTAAAAGGCTTCCATCGACCGGTATTGCGGTGGGTCAGACTGACCCATGGTACCACCGATTGCCGAGATCGCGGATTATCCTGAGGACGTCAATAGACGCCCAGTCAGGATAATGAACTACCTGCCCGGCCGTCATTTGTCAATAGGCCGGACAGGAAGTGTTTAAGTTATTTTGAGGGAACAACAAATGTACACTGTTATACAAGCTGTACACTCACTACTTTACATTGTAACAAAGTGTCATTTCTTCAGTGTTGTCACATGACAAGATATAATAAAATATTTACAAAAATGGGGGGGTGTACTCACTTTTGTGAGATACTGTATGTCTATCTATGCATTATATACTTCAGTTATAAGCTACTGTTAGTACGTCACAGTTGAAGGTGGTCTCATGGAATGTGCAGGGTCTCAACTCAGTGATCAAGAGGTCTTTAGTGTTTAACTATCTGAAAAAGTTCACTCCTCAGATTTGCATTCTACAAGAGACGCACCTTATGGGGTCTCGCATCATGGGTCTTAAGCGAGCCTGGGTTGGCGCACATTACCATGCGACATATTCCAATTATTCACAAGGGGTCAGTGTCTTGGTGCACAGATCGCTTCCGTTTCAGCTTCTGGACATCAAGACGGACCCAGGAGGAAGGTATATTGTGATGCATGTTTTGTAAGCGGATGCCTAGGTGGTCCTGGTGGGTCTGTATCCGCCTCCTCCAGCTGATGTCTCCTTGCTTGGCATGATAAGGCAGATAGTGCTATTATATGGGGTGGATGATGTACTGATATTAGGAGATTTAATTATGACTCTCTCCCCGGACATGGACAGGCTCTCTCTCCGGCTTCCCGATGGTCCCCTGGTCTGGCCCACTGGGCGGACACATTCACCCTGGTGGATGTCTGGTGACACTTTCACCCCACTTTCGTGTCACTCGGCATCCTTCCGTGTATTCTCGCGCATCGACCTGGCCTTTGTCTCCCGGCCCGTGCTACATAAGGTATCAGTGGCTGGTATCCTCCCCATGGGTATTTCTGTTCATGCCCCTTTGAGGATTACCTTGGAGTTGGGTACCCCGGGGGAGCGGTTGCTGAGATTGTCCAGGTACTAGATAGAAGACTCTACCATTGAAGAACACATGCAGGAGGGTATACAGTATGTCAATACTGGTTGACTGATGCAGATTCCACCTCCCCTACAATAACGTGGGATGCTTTTAAGGCCTGGGCCAGGGGAGAGTATATATCTTGCATTGCTGTTGCTCGTAAGAAGTCCGCATGGTCCTTGGAGGAACTAGAGAGGGAAGTTAGCCGGGCCGAGGCAGCTCATGTGAATGATCCTACCCCTACTACATATGGAGCCTGACCATATGCCCTTAGACAGGGGCCCCTGCTTAGAGTAAAAAAGACCCAAAAATCTAGACTTGATATGGTGCAAAAAGTTTTCGAACATGGCAATAAGAATGCTAGACTATTAGCTTGGTTAGCTAGGGGCCAGTTTGCTGCAACGCATATCAGTAGAGTTAGAGGCCCTGGGGGAGACTTACTAAGATTCCCCTACAGACATTAATGACAGGTTTCTCCACTTTTATCGACTCCTCTATTACTCTCGTGTGACCTATAGCACTTCTGACCTACATGCCTACCTTGAACGAATAGACTTTCCCACCTTGGACCTAGAGACTAGTGCTGATCTGGATAGGAACATCACCCTAGAGTAGTCCAGTTGGCTATTACTCAGCTTAACCACTTCAGCCCCGGAAGGATTCCCCACCTTAGGACCAGAGCACTTTTTGCGATTCGACACTGCGTCACTTTAACTGACAATTGCCCGGTCGTGCGATGTTGTTCCCAAATGAAATTTGCGTCCTTTTTTTCCCACAAATAGAGCTTTCTTTTGGTGGTATTTCATCACCTCTGTGTCATTTCTGATCACAAAAAAACAATATTTCTTACTTTTTGCTAAAATACATATAAAAAAAAAAACAAATATATTCATCGGTTTTGGCCGATTTATATTCTTCCTCATATTTTTGGTAAAAAAAAATTGCAATCAGCGTTTATTGATTGGTTTGCGCAAAAGTTGCCGCGTTTACAAACCATGAGAATTAATTTCTGGCGTTTCTACAGTTTTTTTTTACTAGTAATGGCGGCGATCTGTGATTTTTATCGGGACTGTGATATTGGGGTGGACATGTCGGACATTTTTGAAACTTTTTTGTGACCCCTGACATTTATACAGCGATCAGAAATGTAAATATTCACTGATTACTCTATAAATGTAATTGGCAGGGAAGGGGTTAATCTGCAGGGGACAGTGAAGGGGTTAACTGTGTTCCCTGTGTGTGTTCTAACTGTGTGGGGGCTGGGTTGCCAGGGGCACCAGAGATCTAACTGATCCCGAGTACAGGGATCAGTAGATCTGACATGCCGTCTGTCAGAACGGGGAACCGCCGTGTTTATATCGGCGGTTCCCCGTTCTGGCTCTGTCACAGGCAATCATGGGTCGCCAGCGGACATCGAGTCCGCCCGACCCTCGGCCCCGCTCAGGGAGCGTGCGGCGGGCATGAGTGCGTGCCGCCACGCGCTCGCCCCCTAGCGTCATGCCCTTGAGTGGCAACTATAAGTAGCGATTTGCGGGACAGAGTCGCCGCTTATAGTCGTTACACGGTCAGCAAGTGGTTAAACCCAGAAAGACACCAGGGTCGGATGGATTCCCTGCTGAGTTCTATTTGCAGCAGTTGGATTTCATTGCCCCTAGGCTTACTTGATATGGTGCAAAAAGTTTTCGAACATGGCAATAAGAATGCTAGACTATTATTATGTTATGTTATAGAGAGCCCCCTGGGCTCGGATCCGTACCAACAATAGGTTATCTAAACCTTTCCCGTTGCAAAGGGGCACCTGTCAGGGATGCCCTTTGCCCCCCCTCTCTTTTTGCATTAGCGTTAGAGCCATTGGCTATTCTTATTATAGATTCTGGGGAGGTTAAGGGACTGAGGGTGGGACCCTTAGAGGAGAAAATCTCCTTGTATGCTGATGGCGCCCTCTTGTACCTACAGTATGCGGACTCTTCTCTTCGGGCTGCACTGGCTATATTTAACGAGATTGGTCGATCTTCAGGGTGTTGCATCTATTGGGATAAATCCACTTTATTCTCCCTTGATCCACAGCCACGTATGGCTCTATTGGACACCCTGTTAATTTGGGCATCCAGGTCAGAAGGGATCTGGCAAGTTTTGTAGAACTCAATGTGACCCCACTGCTGGCCCAGCTTTGTGAGCAGTGTGCCTCTTGGAATTCACTGCCCTTGAATCTTATGGGACACATCAATTTTCTGAAAATGGTCTTTCTCCCTAAGTTTCTTTATGTTTTCAGGAATTGTCCTGCCTGGCTGCCCAACTCCTTTTTTAGGGAGGTGGATTGTTGTATAGGGACATTTATATGGGGGGTGCCCTTCCTAGGTAGCTAACTCGACTCTCATTCTTCCGGTCCGGTGCGGCGACTAGCACTCCCGGACCTTAAGGTATATTTCTGGGCGGCAGTTCTAGTAACCGTTCGTTGGTGGTTCACTCACTCCCGAGCCAATGCGGCGGTGTGCCTGGAGACAGTCATATTGGGCTCTCTTTAGGAGCTAAGGAATCGGGTTTATCGGGGCCCCCGAACTTGCTCTATACTACCAATGTCTACTAGGGTCACTCTTAGAGTCTGGGCGGTAGCTAGGGGTAGGTTTCATGACCCTAATAGGTGGTCCCCGCATAGCCCATTATGAGGCAATCCAAATCTCCCACACCTTCGCTCTGTCCCCGACCCCATACTTTGGGCTGGCTACGGGGTGGACATATTAGTTGCAGGTGTACTACCCTCCTCCACAGACTAAATTTAAATGACCTAGCTGGATGCTCTTCCGTTACTTCCAGCTATGTCATGTGGTACGTGCTCAATTTGGGGTATCACCGAATCTTGCCAAGGACCCCATTGAGGAGTTGTTGTCTGTCCTCTATCTGGAACTACTCAGGGTTGACTCCCCTAAGATGGATTGTCCATGGGATCAATGGAAGGCTGACATACCTGACCTTGATAGGGAAGACTGGTAGACATGCTTGGAGGATAGTACTAGACTGCTAATCTCAGCCAGGGATAAATTGATCCAAGTAACATTTTTGCACAGAGTGTATTACAAAAATGGCACAGAATATATCCTCAGAGGCCACCGGAATGTACCCGATGTAGAGGGGAAGATGGAACATATTTCCATATGTTCTGGACCTGCCCGGAGATAACTCAGTTCTGGGGGGTGATATTTGAACTAATGAATGCCCGTTTACAGCTGGCCCTTCCGGCTACCCCCGAGCTAGGCCTTCTGGGTATCCAAGATGATGACCAATGACCTAAATGTACCAAACTATTAAAATCATACCTGCTATATTATGCTAAAAGAGAGATCATTCTCAGGTGGAATTCCCCCCCCCCCCCCAGTAGCTTCCTGGGAGAAATCTATTAATTCAGTGCTTCCTATTTTTAAATTGATGTATATAGATAGGAATTGGCTTGGGAGATTCGACAGGGTGTGGCAGACATGGACTGCGTAGACTAAACCCCCCTCCCCCCCCACTGCTGTACCGTGCTGGAGATGTCTCTTCCTTGATGTGATGCATAGATGAATATGAATATTACTTATGTTATAATACCTATACATCGTGATTTGTGTAAATGTTAGTCAATGTACTTCCCTTGTGTCAAGTCTGTTTTCTAATGACTTTTTGTACCATGCCTATGTTTCAATAAAGGACCATTCTGTTCATTTTAAAAAGAAAATACCACTTTTTGGGTGTATGAGTATATGGCAGGGGCTTGTGGTGCACTTGGGTGTGCAGTGTTTTGGGTACACAGTGTTTTTACATTTTGTTTTTCAAAGAATACACTGAGGTGCTGTGAAATAAAAACAGCTCTTCAGTGGACTGTCAGCAACAACTCTAATTACCCCAACCTAAAAGCTATCGCTTAAAAAGGAAAAGCCCCTAATAGAAAAGTAGCTAACGCATTGACAATTGCAAAACTAGCTATCTGTTGTCGCTGTCAGATTTTTAAGCCTTAAAGGATATGTACAGATGGTGTACAGATCTCTGCACACAGAAAGAATGCATAAGAAAATATATCCCAGCATTGCAATTTGAAGAACCCCAGCACATTTTTTCGGATCTGATTTAAACCCAACCACTAAAATCTCATATTAGCTTTATTATGATAATATTACTTTTTAGCACTTATTATAATATCAATTATTATGATATCACAGCCTATTTTAATTTTAATTGACTTTGGGGATGAGGGGCTTTTAGCTCAGCAAACCTATGTTTTAATGGAAAGTTTGCTTTAGAAAAAAGACCTGGGAAAAACATTTGCAGCCAGCAACAATAAGGAGATATGCCATGTGAAAAAACACGTGCAGCCTGTTATCACTCTAGTGAATGTTGACTAGAACAGGTTGTAAAATGAGAAAACCTGTTTGCTCCCCCTCACCCTCACATTTTCCAAAATGCATGGCATTTTGCTATGTAAACAATTTATATCTGCTATAAGAGACCTGCCAGTGCCTTCAAAACCTATGCTAATCTTTCCCTATGCACTTTATAAGTAGCACTCCCCATGCTTTCCATATCACAGCTAGCACATTGTCATATGGCTGCTGAGAACCCACCCTTTTTTAGTGAGGTAGCTAGCTTATACAAAAGCCCCTTTAGTGGCCCTTCTAAGTGAGCTCACCTAAGTTCAGAGGGAAGGTAATGCATTACGGTTACTATGGCAAATCCCTGTATTATTTTGCCAGGTCCACAAACTTCAAACACACAGGATTTGCTGCAAACCCATGATAGTCCCAAACCTCATCCCTACTGAACAGCACCTAAGAGCTAAGAGGACACCACTGCCTGCCAACATGAGGGGCACTTACCTTTTACTGCTGTGCAAATAGCACTGTACTGAGTGGTTATGTTGTAGTTTACTTAGTACTGATGGCTGCACACTGTACGTTACATTGTCCTGACCCCTGCACTATGTACACGGTTTTTCCTTACCTAGTCCTGAGTGCTGCACATTATATTCTATGTTTTATGTTACACAGTTTTGACCACTGTACTACTTTGAATAGTCCTGACCTCTGTAATTTATACACTATTTTAGAGTTCTAACTTCTGACACTTGCATACTATATGCCATGGTGTACATTATATACATCTGACCAGAGTGTTCATTGTTTTAACAATTGCTGGTTGCTAAGTAGTCCCCAATTTCTTCTGTATACTACAAGTCATTGCAATTCAAATAGTACATGCAGGCTTACATTATAGCCTCCCAACAACGTACATGGTCTAAATCAGTGATGACCAACTAACTGAATATAGGGGCCTCTGATATCAACGAAAAGTTGCACATAATGTATACAACAATGACTTAGTATATGCTACAGAATACAATCAGAGAGTGCCAACATGATACAAGCATGGTTGGAAAAGGCACATGTTAAAAACTGCTTGTAATAACTGAAACTATATCTAAGATGTAAATCCTCTTTAAAAAAAAAAAAGCATTTTAACATTCTTTTTTTCTTCTTTGCAACATATGCAGTAACAAGCGAGGCAATATCAAATATTTGCAACAATATCTATGAAGTAAGCACATCAATTTGTAACAATTAGTATGAATTAGTCAGCAGCTCTGGGAAACCTCAGATTTTTGTCCACCAGATGTTCAGCATAGTTTGAAATCTATTAGCAATGGGTATACTTACAGGCTGTTTCTTTATGAGTTGATATGGTAAAAGTCTAGAAGATGCTGTTGCATAGCTCACATTTAAAGCGTTTGACCACTCCTTTTGACCTAGGAGCGCTGATAGGTTTAGCAATATTCTGTTATTACATAAGATAATATAAATAATATAATGTCTTATATTTTAGTACACTTAGTTCCTAATGAAAGCATGACATCAGGTGTGAACATTTATCACAGTGCCAAACTATTTTATTAGATTTTATAGGCTAATGTTGTTTTACATTAAGTGATAGAATGTTTGCAATTGATAATCACCCTTCTCTTTCCAGAACATAAGCAACATGTCTGATTGCATTGCAGATAACTGACCATAGAACAGGAAATTTACACTACAAATCTGCTTTGCATAAATCCATGCAGCCATTCAGCATTCCTTTTTTCTCATTTCAACAACTTTGTGAAAAGTTGGATTTGAATTTGATTATTTTTAATTCAGTAAAGCAACAGTATTATTGTTTGCATTGCGTTAATACAAATAACCTGCATTCTGTAACATTTGTTGCTCTTAAATGTAGGTAGATATAAAAGTGTTCATAAACTGTACTTACAATAAGTAGGTTACATTCACATAAAGACAGAAATACCGGTACAAGTAAGGCATGTAGGGACAGTAGGGATGTACGAAAACAAAAGGGTAAATTGAGATAGACACAAACCACTTCAGCCCTGGAAGGATTTACCCCCTTCCTGACCAAAGCATTTTTTGCGATTCGGCACTGCGTTGCTTTAACTGACAATTGCACGGTCGTGTGACATTGCACCCTAACAAAATTGACATCCTATTTTCCCCACAAATAGAGCTCTCCTTTGGTGGTATTTGATCACCTCTGCGGTTTTTATGTTTTGCGCTAATAACAAAATAAGAGCGACAATTTTGAAAATAAAAAACAATATTTTTACTTTTTGCCATAATACATATCCCAAAAAAATATTAAAAACAAATTTATTCATCAGTTTAGGCCAGTATATATTCTTCCTCATATTTTTGATAAACAAAATCGCAAAAAGCGTTTATTGATTGGTTTGCACAAAAGTTGCTGCATTTACAAACCATGAGAATGCATTTATGGCATTTTTACTATTTTTTTTCTTTTACTGGTAATGGCGGCGATCTGCAATTTTTATCGGGACTGCGATATTGCACGGATATGTCGGACATTTTTGGCACTTTTTTGGGACAATTGACATTTATACAGCGATCAGATCTAAAAATAGCCACTGATTACTGTATGAATGTCACTGGCAGGGAAAGGGTTAACCGGTAGGGGGCGATCTAAGGGTTGACTGTCTTCCCTAGGCGTGTTCTAACTGTATGGGGGCTAGGCTGGCAGGGGTATCTAACTGATCCTAATGTGTCTAACTGATCCTAATGACAGCGATCAGTAGATCACTGTCATGCCCACTGACAGTAAGGGGAACCACCGTGTTTACATTGGCGATTTCCCTTTTTTCCTCTCTAGAAGGCGATTGCTGGTCGCTGGCAGATATCGAGTCTGCACGACCCGCGGCCACACTCAGGCAGAGTGCGGCGGGCATGAGAACGCGGCGCCGGTGGCACGCGCCCGCCCGCTGCTGCGGCTGCGCAGATCACCGTTTATTAACGGCGATCTGCTCAGCAGAGCCAACATGCCGCTGTTTATGTTCGTGAGGTGGTCTCGGCAAGTTTATTAAGGACAAAATTCAGGCCACACACACGGGTAGGCCAGTAGGGAAAGATTTAGACAAAGTCAGCCAGACAAAAGGTGGGAACTGGCACAGGGAGATGCAGAATAGGGCAGTGAAATGTATGAATAGACATAGGCAGGGGCATCAATGTGGACATAGACATAAAGCTTTCATTGCATACCTTTGATGACCATTATGTGCCAATCTCCTTCTCACTGCAGAGCAAGTGTTCAAGACTGTGCTTTCCCATCCCCCCCAGCAATTTCCCCACATGAAAGACTGTACACAGCTCTATGAGCTTTCTCTAATGACTAAATTATTTTACATCTGTGGGTGCCACTGGACTGTTTGTTCCAGCTATATTGGGGCCCTTTAAATAGATTCCATCCTTCTCATTATACTGCTGCCCATCAGATTGCCCCATTGAACATCAGAAAATACATAACTATAAATTTTTACTTAAAATTCCCTGCACTTTCAAAGGAAAATACAATATGGACCATTCAGAGACCAGGGGTCAAAGCTCACAAGGTTTTGGGCACGGGTTGTTTTGGCTTGAAAATGTCTGCTCTCTCTTCAGATTTATATTGCCAGCTTTAAGAGCAGATAAAGACACAAAATCATGAAATTACATCATGGAACATGAGTGTAAGGCCCAATTCCAGGATTATCTGTCTAAAATCAAAAAGTTTGGAAGTATGGTTCAGCAACAGCCAATGGTGGTACTCACTATTCAGTCTTAGCAGATCGCTCAGGTACAGTTTCAACATACAGCCTTCCCTGATAGACCTCTAGCTGTATCTCACAGGTTTCAGTGGATGGGAAAAACCTGCTTGAACAGCTCTAGTCATCCAGTTTCTGTAGATCTGGTGCAAACTGGATATACCCTGCCCTTCCAGCTTCTAGACTGATTTGTGGCTGACTTTCTCTAACAAGTTCCTTTGGCAAAGCCTCCTGGTGTATGAATTTGGTTGAAGCAGTTGAAAACCAGTGATGAGACTGGCTGATGGCAGAGGAATTACTGAAGCAATTTATAGGAAAAATATATTCTGTAAACTGCATTCATTACTGAATGAAGTGATGCCAACTCAGAATATGCGCACTATACTAGACGTCACTGCTTGTTCGTGTTGCACATTGTGTTATCAGAAGTACGTTGGATAAATAATACTTTCAAGAAGTAATTTATGTAATTGTCACCACCCAACTTGGTGCTTTATATAAAATATCAGAAATGATGCAAGAATAATTAGGAAACATTATTCCCTATAGATGGCGTCTCATCTATCCAGACTCTTAGTCCTCACTTTAGTGTTGCGGTAATGGAAGGTTTTCAGGCTGAAATATTTAATACAGGAACAAATGTTTTCTGCATGATACAAACTCAACTTAAAGTGGTAGCAAACCCTTATATAATTTTCAGCCATGGAAGCTTCCATCTTGGCCTCTGTTTAATTTACAACTGCTATGATGCTGCACATGTGATCAGCTATGACACCAGCCATTGGATGGTTTGACAGTTTGGTTTAGAGCACAGCCAATGGGAGTGTTACATTTCCGGCACGTGCCGGAAATGTAACTGGTTTTTAAACTGTTAAATGGATGGGTTTACTACCGCTTTAACCGCTTAACAACCGCCCCATAGACAATTGACGTCTACAGGGCGGTTGCTTAATTCTGGGAGGACGTCTATTGACGTCCTCCCAGAACCACGCTTCCCGCGCGCCCCCTGGGGCGCGCACACGGGAACATCCGTGACCGTCGGGTCCGGGGGACCCGACTGATCACGGATCGTGGTGAATGGCCACTGTGAGCGGCCTTTCACCACGTGATTGCGCCGTCAAATGACGGCGCGGTCACATGTAAACAAGCCGGCGGAAGCGCCGGCTTCTTTCTCCTCTCCGCACCGATCGGTGCAGTGTGAGAGGAGAGAGGGGGGGAGAGAGGAGGTGCTGCAGCGCTGTGGGCAATATGTAATGCCCACAGCGCTGCCTAGTGACAAAATACTCCCCCCCACCATCTATTTACCACCCACCCACCACCCCCCAGCCACCATCAGCCACCCACCACCCACCCAGCCATCATCAGCCACCCACCACCCCCCCAGCCATCCACCCCCCACCCATCCTCACCCAATCCATCCTCACCCACCCACCCATCCATCCATCCATCCATGCTCACCCATCCATCCATCCAGCCATGCATGCTCATCCACCCAGCCGTGCTCACCCATCCAGCCATCCATGCTCACCTACCCAGCCGTGCTCAACCATCCATCCATCCGTGCTCCCCCATCCATCCCTGCTCACCCATCCATCCATCCCTGCTCACCCATCCATCCATCCATGCTCACCCAGCCATCCATCCATGCTCACCCACCCATCTATCTGTGCTCACCCACCCAGCCGTGCTCACCCATCCATCCATCCATGCTCACCCA
>BLSH010306301.1:1390658-1425015 GCA_018402905.1 Glandirana rugosa
GTATCCTATACTTTCTTTTAGAGAGGTTTCACTAGTCTTATGTGTAGAATCTCGAAACAGTATACTTTACCAGGAGTGACCACCGAAAATACGTGTAGAACGAAACTACTGTTGATTTTAAAACATAAGAGTCTCACCAACGTCGTATTCGGATAAGAAAAATTACCCTGCACAAGTCGTCTACCATGAGGGGAGACTTTTGTTACGTTTCGTAGCGCTGGTTCCGGTCACACGTTCTGACAGACCGACGTAAACCTCGAATTGGTGAACTGTTGACCCGTGAATTTGGGGGAATTGTTGGTCTGGTTA
Source organism: Glandirana rugosa (assembly GCA_018402905.1). NCBI lineage: Eukaryota > Metazoa > Chordata > Amphibia > Anura > Ranidae > Glandirana > Glandirana rugosa. The sequence continues at coordinate 1,390,968 of BLSH010306301.1, forward strand.
AAAGTCGAAAGTCGCGTTGCATGACTGAGTAATTGTCATTCAAAGTGTGAGAGCGCTGAAAGCTGAAAATTGGTCTGGTTGTTAAGGGGGTTTAAGTGCCCAGTTGTCAAGTGGTTAAGCTCCAAATGCAGCCAGACAGTCTTGCACACTGGCCTTGGTCGCGATGCTTTGCATTGTTTTCAGAGGGGAGTACCATCTGCTGAACACGTCCCATTAAAAAGAATAGGCTTATGCTGCAACCACTCTGAGAATACAAAATTTTAGTTGTCATCAAAGCAAGATGTGCATAAAAGCCACCAGTGAGGACCATTTCATATGACAAAGCTCTAAGATGTGTATTCTGATCACTTTGGAGAGATTTTCTTTCATATCCTATGGTGCCTTCATGACAGGAAGTGGACAGAAATAAAGCAGCATCAAACAAGCTGATGGGGTTTTAACTCTTCCTTACTCAATCAAAAATTAAAATGTGCAGCTTTCTGTGTCATGTGATATGCTATATGATACAGGGCTGTAAGGAAAGTCAGGGATAGTGGACATTCCATTCCAAGTTGCCACACTGAACAAGACATGGGTCTGAACAGCGTAGCAAGATCAGAATGCTCAGGTGTCACTGAAGGCTCCTTCATAACATTTCAGAGATCTGAAGAGGCATCAGGTATTTATTCACATATAACTAGTTATAGGGAAATAGACAATACACAATATAATCAACAAAACCACCAACATTACATTACTCCTAAACCACTTTTTTTATTCTTTATTTAGCAAAAGGTCAGGGTTTTACAAACAACACAGGCACCATAGCAATGGTAAGACAGCTCAGACACCGATGAGGAGGTACAGTAAATGTGACAACACAGTAACTTGTGTAATACTCAAAAGGCCAAGATGACAAGGCATTATGACAAGGGTCTTATGAGAACTACCCAGACTAGATGACAGAGGTCTCTGTAGGCCAGAGTGTAAGTCATTCATAAAAAGGATAGTAACTAAAATTGTTGCGCTACCATCAGTGACAAAGGCAAATCAGTGTGAGTCAAATTCACAAATTAAACATATGCAAGTTAAAAAAAAAAAAATATATATATATATACATCCAAAAACTCATTAAAGTGAATAGTGCAGGATACTGTGCAAAGTCCAAAGAAAATAATGAGTTAACCCCAATATTGATTGAAAGTCCATAAACAGTCTTCAGATAATCCACCACCAAACACCATGCTCCACCTCCAGTGAAAAGCAACAAATTGGGTACTCTTACCAGATCTTTGGGACCCCCTATCTCTAGTGGGGTCACATGCGCAGGCAGATCTAACACTCTGCTAGGTGTATGAGGCAATCTGTGCGTCCTGCTGTCCAGTGTTAATGGATCTCCTGCTGGGTCTCATAAGCACTCACTCTCCTCAAACAGCTAGCAAACACCGACATAGGCATAAGAAGAAAGGGGACTGGTCTCTCTCCAGATAGGTATTCACTCTTGCTGAATGTCAAGCATTATCTCCAATCCATTTCCCAAACCGCCCTGTCGGGTCACTTTGGGGTTATTTTTGTCAGCGTTGAAGGTGTAGCATTTCCCGTATCTGCTATACACCTTTGCTGCATTCATAAAAAGGACAAAAGCTAACCAAAGGACTACAGTGCTACTGAAACCCCAAATGGCAGTGGAGCAAGGGGGGGGGGGGTCAGAGGTACTGTAGATGTTTAGGATATGGGTGAGAGTATGTAGAATTAAGCTGGATAGTGGCAGCCCCCCTAGATCAGGTCCTGAATACCTAGTACACACATCAAAGAACAAGCGAGAGAAGTGTCTCAATCTAAATGCAGACTGTATAAGCAAGTGGCATACATTAAAAGTAAAAATATTGTACTTACTCTTTGGTAGTAAGTAGTGTGCATGTCATCATTAAGCCTCCCTCTTATAAGACTGCAGAGATCGGTAGGCAAGAGGCCTGGTTTGCATTTAGATGGAGGCACCCTCTTGCTTGTTCTTCATAGGCTGCCTGCCAGAGAACCGAGTCCCCAATCTTTCAGCCAGGCTTTTTTTTAAACAAATTAGCCAAGGGGGTCAAACAAAAAAAGAAAAGAAGATGTAGGAAAAAAATGGGGGAGGTGTGCCAGGAAGAGAGGGAACCTGAGCCAACACAGAATAAGTGACTCAATCAATAAATAAATAAATGTTGGCCCTGTCAGAATGCACTAGGTGGAGACTTGCTGGTCCATCAACTCCTGGTAAGAGGCACAGTAGTAGAAGATTGACCTTGGGTACCATGTGTCACAAACTTTCTCCTCTCTATGATAGAAAGCAGCTGTAAGGTGTTCCATGTGTTCAATGTTATTAATTTTAGATTGTCACAAAGAACTCTCTCTAAAAAGAGAGTTGGGAACGTACCCGACAGGTGATGGCAGGGGCCAGAACAGAGGCAGGTGGAGATACAGGGGTGCAGGCACCAGAGCAGAGTAGTTAGGTGACAGTTAGGCGGGGTAGGGGGGAAAGTGTCAGGGAGGCCAGGTGCTGGGCTGGAACATCCCAATAATTACGCCCTGTTGCGTGATGTTGGAGAAACCAGTAAAGGAGTGGCATTACTGGAGCAGAGCAATGCCCCTAGCTGCCAGGGAAAAAAACTAAGTGAGGCTAAGGGTAAGGAAAGACAGATTCTGGTAGTACGGGACTAGGGGTAGTAGGGAGAGATTGTGCCTTTATTGTGGCCAGGCAGGTCACTTTTTGAAGCCTTGTCCTACCCATCTGGAAAAGCACCCGCACCTGAAGTCCTGTATGGGACAGACCTTAGGTGGTATTGTTGTGTCCCCAGTTATCCTGAAGGATAAGCTTCTAGTTCTGGTTACCCTTTCTTAGTCTGAGTCCTCCATCGATACACAGGCTCTAATCGACTCTGGGTCTGCAGGCCTGTTCATAGATAGTGCCTTTGTGTCTAAGCATTCGATTCCGCTGCAGCTTCATGCTACTCCACTTTCCATTGAGGCTATTGATGGGAGACCTTTACAGCCTTCCAATGTGATTCATGAGACTATTCCATTGACCATGGCCATAGGGGCTCTTCATGAGATAATCCAAGTCATTTCTTCACCTCATTACCCAGTGGTCATTGGTTAACCCTGGTTACAGAGGCACAACCCCTCTTTTGATTGGCATCGTGCTGAGGTTCTTTCTTGGTCGCCACAATGCAGCAAAACGTGTTTTCAGAAAGTGGTTAAGGTCTTGTGCATATATTCACTCTCCTCTTTGCCAGAGGAGTACCGCAAATTTAGTGATGTATTTGACAAAGGTCAAGCTAGTATTTTGCCTCCACACTGGTCGTATGATTGAGCAATTGACCTTCAACCTGGTGCCATGGTCGTGGTAGGGTCTACCCTTTGTCTGTCTCAGAGGATAAAGCCATGGAGGACTATGTTGCGATTCACTTTCTTGAGAGTGCATCCGCAAACCCTCGTCTCCTGCTGGTGCTGGCTTCTTCTCGGTGAAAAAGAAGAGTGGTTAACTGAGACCTTGCGTTGATTATAGGAGTCTCAATCGCATCACGATTAAGAATGCTTATCCGATTCCACTAATTACGGAATTATTTGACTGCCTCAAGGGAGCAACAGTTTTCACCAAGCTTGATTTGAGAGGGGCATACAATCTCGTGAGGATCAAGGAGGGCGATGAATGGAAAACTGCGTTTAAAGCTAGCACCAGACATTATGAATACCTCTTAATGCCATTTGGTCTCTGCAACGCTCCTGCAGTTTTTCAGGAATTCATCAACGATGTCCTCCGAGATATGTTGCAGCAAAGTGTGGTGGTTTATCTTGATGATATTCTCATATATTCAAAATCCCTACAGAGCCACCACACAGATGCCCCCATGTACTACAGAGGTTGAGAGATAATAACCTGTATTGCAAGTTGGAAAAGTGTGAGTTCCATCGTGAAAAGGTTAAATTTCTGGGTTATATAATTTCTACTGCCGGTGTTTCAATGGACCCTGAGAAACTATCTGCAGTTCTACAGTGGCCTTGACCCATAGGTCTCCATCCACTACAACGTTTCCTTGGCTTTGCCAATTATTATCGGAAATGTATTCATAATTTCTCTTCTCTGGTCAAACCCCTGATCAGGAAGGACAGCAACCCACATAATTGGTCTCCAGATTCTATTAAAGCCTTGGAGTCTCAAGGCTGCCTTTGTTTCAGCTCCTGTGCTGGGACATCCTGAGCCTACGTTACCCTTCATTCTTGAGGTTGATGCATCTGAGACTGGAGTAGGCGCCCTCCTATCTCAACGTTTTACATTTGAGTGTGCTATGCATCCTTGTGGCTACTTTTCCAAGAAAATGTCTCCTGCGGAATGCAATTACGAGATTGGGGACAGAGAATTGCTAGCTATCATTTTAGCTCTTAAAGAATGGAGGCATCTCCTCCAAGGTACCACTGTGCCGGTTCTCTTTTTGACGGACCATAAGAATCTCACATTCTTGTCTGAGGCAAAAAGCTTATCTCCCAGAAGGGTTTTTTGGGATCTTTTTCTGTCAAGCTTCAGTTACATAGTCTCATTCTTACCAAGTACTAAGAATGTAAGGGCTGATGCATTGTCACAACAGTTTTCCTCCTCCTCAAAGATGGAGTTGGTTCAGAGGCGCCAGGAAGGGGAAGCTGGAGCCCTAAGGGGACAAACAAGAGGCGTAGCCAGCCGGTGGCTGCCAATAGAGATGGAGCTTCTGCCAACCCCCCACCCCCTTTCCCACAACAGGTCACAGACTGGCAACAGGCCACAGGGCGGGGACGGGGGGTTGACAACAGCTCCATTTCTATTGGCAGCCACCTTGCCGGCTCCGCCTCTTGCTTGTTCCCCACGGTGAGAGCTGGTGGTCTTCTGTAATGGCGACGGAGACTACACTGGGGACATCTGTGATGGCAGGAAGGACTCTGCTGGCTGGGGACTCTGCTGGCCAGGGCACCTGTGATGTAAGGAGGGACCCCGATGGCTGAGGCCACTTGTGATATAAGGAGGGACTCCGCTGGCTGGGGGCACCTGTGAGGTAAGGAGGGACTCTGCTGGCTGGGGGGCACCTGTGATATAAGGAAGAACTCTGCTGGCTGGGGCACCTGTGATGTTAGGAGGAACTCTGCTGGCTGGGGGCACCTGTGATACAAGGAGGAACTCTGCTGGCTGGGGCACCTGTGGTATACGAAGGAACTCTGCTGGCTGGGGGCACCTGTGATATAAGGAGGAACTCTGCTGACTGGGGCACCTGTGATGTAAGGAGGGACTCTGCTGGCTGGGGGCACCTGTGATGTAAGGAGGGACTCTGCTGGTTGGGGCACCTGTGATGTAAGGAGGGACTCTGCTGGCTGAAGCACCTGTGATGTAAGGAGGGACTCTGCTGGCTGGAGCACCTGCGATGTAAGGATGGACTCTGCTGGCTGGGGGCACCTGTGATGTAAGGAGGGACTCTGCTGGCTGGGGACACCTGATGGAAGGAGGGACTCCGCTGGGGACACCTGATGGCATCTGGTAGCAGGCAACGTGGCAAGTGACACACACTAGGGGCTCCCGCTGATTCTACATTATGGTGAGTTTAATTATTTAATTTTATATTACAATGTAATAACAGAAATAATGCACTTCAATCATCCTGACACCATATCAACCATGGTGCCAGGATGCTTGAAGTGCTAACACCAGGTGTTTGGAGTAACTTTATCTGCTGATTGTTAAACTTTATGGAATACACATATTGCTATTGTGGTGTAGGATCTGGGCCTGCTGTCCCTCCATCCCTCTTTCTTTCCTTCCTTCGTTTCTCTCTCCTTCCCTCCGTATTTCTTTCTTTATTCCTTCCTCCATCCCTCGTTCATCTCATACTCAAACCACACCTCCTTCGAGCCACGACCCCTTTAAGCAAAGTCCACAGTTTAGTTTAAACCACGCCCTTTTTCGCCACGGGGCACTTCACGTGCCGCATTTCTTCCTGCTGAAGCCCCTGGTCTTTTTCCCACCTAGCAACGCCCCTGAGTCAGTTCCTACTCCTGTGATACCTCCTGATTGCATTCTAGCCCTGATTCGCACTAGTCTCACTTCACCTTTGGGTGACAGAATTCTTGCTGCTCGGATCCATTTTCCTCCTGAAAAACCTTGTGACCACTGCTTTGACCCCGAGAATCTCCACACTACTTTGCTCCAGACATACCATAGGCATCTGGTCACCCAGGGAAGAATCAACTCACCTGGTCTATTTCTCAACAATTCTGGTGGCCTGATCTCTGCGCTGATGTAACCACCTTCGTAGCCTCTTGTTCTATGAGTAAAACACCACAACACCTTCCAGTGGGCCTTATACAACCTATACCCAATAGAGAGGGGCCCTGGACCCACTAATCTATGGATCTTATTGTGGAATTACCCAACTCCCAGGGCAAACCAGTTATTCTTATGGTGGTTGGCGGGTTCTGGAAGATGTCTCATTGTATTCCACTTAAGAAGTTGCCCACATCCAAAGAAGCGACATCCATTTTCGCTCGGGAGATCTTTCGGTTACATGGGTTACCCACGGCTATCATCTCGGACAGGGATAGCCAGTTTGTGGCAAGCCTTTTGTGCACAGTTAGGAATTCAGCTTTCCTTCTCGGCGTATCACCCGCAGTGCAATGGGGCCGCAGAATGAGCCAACCAAACCTTGGGGCAGTTCCCACTGTGCTATATTTCTGACCACCATAACAACTGGTCAGACCTCTTACCTTGGGCGGAGTTTACTCACAATAGTGCCATCAATACCGCTTCCTGATTGTCTCCATTTATGGCGAATTATTGTTTCCAGCCATCCATGCTGCCTGACACATTTGTTCCTCAAAGAATTCCTGGGCTAGAGGAACAACTCCGTGATCACCGTTCCACGGTGCAGGTCCAAGAGTCCTTGCGACATGCCAGTGATAGGTACAGACACCATGCTGACGGCTGACGCCTACTTGCGCCTTCCTACCAAGTTGGGGACAGGGTCTGGCTGTCATCTCATAACCTCTGACTCTATGTTCCCTCACTGAAACTGGCACCACAGTATATTGGGCCTTTCTGTATTCACCGTAGTATCAACCCAATGGCATACGCATTAGACCTTCCTTCCAACATGCGTATTTCTAATGTATTCCATGTTTTCTTGTTAAAACCTTTTGGTGTGCAACAGCTTCACCACATCGGAACCATGTCCTCGTCCGATTCAGGTTGAGAACCATGAGGAGTATGAGATACAATCTATCATTGACTCCTGTAGATTCCATGAATGCATACAGTACCTGGTTCATTGGAAAGGTACGGTCCGGAGAAACACTTTTGGGTCTCATCCTCAAACGTACATGCTCCTGTCCTCCTCTGTGCTTTCCATAGACATTTTCCCCTCGAACCTGGTGCCCCTTCGAAGGGGAGGGGTCATTGAGGAGGGGGTACTGTCAGGGCTGGGCTCTGAGCGGCTCCCTTCTCTGTGCTTAGGCTGCTCAGCTGTTGGTTAATTGTCAGCACTCATTGTTCCACTGTGGCTCACCTGGTGATCATTTCCTACTCATCAGTCCCACCTACAGCCAGCCCCTTCAAGCTATTTAAACTGTATTGATCATTCCTTTCGTGCCTTCACCTGATCAACATATCTGGAGTTTGCCTGCTGTGTTCCTGTGAAAGACTTTGCCTTGCTGACGTCCCTTCTGATTCCTGATCTTGTTCTTCTGCCTCCAACTACACTGATCTCTGGTTTCCTGATCGCTGGCTTTATATATGCTTTGGCTTCCAATCCCTGGCTTATGTTTTGACTAACAGGAAGTGAATACTGATACAAGCTACAGGAAGTGATGGAATCTGAAAGTCCATTCAAAGATACAAAAAGACTGACACGATTCTAAACATCCTATGAATGAGCCTCTTTTGACATTGGAATTCTGACAGCGGAAGGGAGCGCGACAAAGGAGAGGACAACCACATCCATAGGTCGGATTGTAGACCTAAAGCGCGTTCTGACTTCTCCACACCGTACGGTGGGAGAGTCACAGGATTTCTGGTAAGCAGGGCATTATACCCTGAGCTATTTTTATCATCACTCAGCACCGAAATACAGCACGAGCACTTTAAAGTATAAAGAATTACCCCACGCATAAGGAAAGAAAGCAGAGATAGACTGGAACTGAATCAGCACTTTGTATTTTTGGACTTGCACATAAAAAACGATTTTGCACAGAGCACAGCACTTCTACTTTGGACAACATAATATTTCACTATATTTTACCCACATTTCTACAGTATTTATTGTATTTATGTGAAATTGTATATTCATTTATTGCAACTGCGTATTCAATGTAAGTTTATTTCATTCAGCCAGACACAGTTAAGATTTGCTGCAGCAACTGGGCTACAGCAGCAACCACCGTTTTAATGTGTATGCAGTAATTTTAATGTATGCAGTATTTTATGTATGATTGCAAACTAGCAATTCCAATAGATCACGCATTGCAAGCGCTGTTTGAACACAAAGCACAAATTGTTCACACACACCACATATGTTTTGACTACGTTTACTGATCTGTATCATTTTTACCATTACATCAAAAGGTGTGATTTTTACTGTATTTTCTGTCTCAGTCTGATTCATGGTTCCTGATAGTAAGTATGGTGGCAAATCCAGATTGCAGCTTCATAACAACTAACAAGGAAATAGCATGCGACCGGACAAAATTCGGAGGCTTGTGTACCAATGCTAGAAGTCTGGCTAACAAGATGGCAGAACTGGAGCTACTAATGTACGAGGAGGATTTCGATTTTGTGGGAATGTCAGAGACTTGGTTTGACAGCTCTCATGATTGTTTGGCAACCATTCAGGGATATTCCCTATATCGCAGGGATAGGGAAGGTAAAAAAGGCGGAGGGGTATGCCTGCATATCAAGCATGATGTGCAAGTTAATGTGAGGGACGATATCACTAATGGAGCTAGGGAGGAGGTGGAATCCTTGTGGGTAGAGCTCCAAAGGGAGGAAACTAAGGGAAAAGTAATAGTGGCCGTATGTTATAGGCACCCTAACCTGAGGGAGGAGGGGGAGGCGGACCTCTTATCACAGCTTCAAATGGTGGCAAGGATAGGAAATGTCATAATGGGGGATTTTAATTATTCAGATATAGACTGGGCAAAAGTAACCTCGCATTTGTCTAAGGTTTGCCATTTCCTAAATGTCTTGCAGGACAATTTCATGGGTCAGATGGTAAATACACCAACAAGAAACAAAGCGTTACTAGACCTCCTGATTACTAACAATACAGACCTGATCAAAATACTGTTTAAGTGGGCTTCCCCTACTCCCCCATACGGATTCCTCTTGGGAATCGACTGTTAATGGGGTGTTGTCGCTATACAAGCTGACATATACCGTATATACTCGAGTATAAGCCGAGTTTTTCAGCACATTTTGTTCTGGCTACAGTCTGTGTCCTGGATAAAATCCATGTGTCCTGGCTACAATACCTGTGTTCTGGCTACAGTCTGTGTCCTGGATAAAATCCCTGTGTCCTGGCTACAATACCTGTGTTCTGGCTACAGTCTCTGTGTCCTGGCTACAATCCCTGAGTTCTGGCTCCCTGTCCCTGTGTTCTGGCTACAATTCCTGTGTTCTGGCTGCCACATTTGCCACCCTAGGCTTATACTCGGGTCAATAACTTTTCCCAGTTTTATGTGGTAAAATTAGGTGCCTCGGCTTATATTCGGGTCGGCTTATACTCGAGTATATACGGTGTTTGTAGAAAGTGCCCCGGAAGTATGATAAAATATAGCAGCCTTGGGTGGCTGACACATGAAGTTCCTTCAATTTCTGACTTAATGATAGGTTCTTATGTAACAGGACAATTCCCTTGGCATTCATTCTCTACAATGAATATTTACCCTTAAGTATTACTTCCTATGATGAGTTGATGCTGTATTCCTTTATTACGAACCTCTGTACCTGTTGTTTTTTCTGCAAAACCCTGTGTACCTGTGGTTATTTTTTCTATATGACTATCAATAAAGAGCAATTTTATTTCTTAAAAATAAATAAATACGGGGCAACTTGGGAAACAGCGACCATGGGTCAATTAGTTTCAGTATAAATCACCGTAATCGGAAACACAAGGGTAATACAAGGATACTGAATTTCAAAATGCGCTCTGTGCTAGACGAAATTAAATGGGATAATATCCTAGGAACAAAGAACACGGAGGAAAATGGGAGTGCTTTAACCACTTCCCGCCCAGCCTATAGACAAATAACGACCGGGCGGGGGTTTCATTATTCTGACCGGACGTCACATGACGTCCGGCCAGGTAACCCGTAATCGCGCACCCGCTGGGGCGCACATTGCGGCGATTGGTGGTGCGATGTGTCAGTCTGACACACCGCATTACCGATCTCGGTAAAGAGCCTCCGTCGGAAGCCCTTTACCATGTGATCAGCCGCGACAAATCACGGCTGATCAGTGTAAACAGGAAGACCCGTAGATAAGAGCCGATCGGTGGCTCTCCTGACAGGGGGTCTGTACTGATTATTGAAGTGCAGCCCCCTGAGGATTGCCACCCAGGACCACCAGGGAGCCCACCATGGATGCCACCCACAGATGCCCACCTAGGACCGCAGGGGGATGCCCACCCAGGACCACCTGGAATGCCGCCAAGGACTGCCAGGTATGGCATACTCTGTACTATAGGGATGGCACTCAGTGCCATCTTTGATGCCTGCCAGTGACTCATCAGTGCTGCCTGCCAGTGTCATTTATCAGTGCTGCCTATCAGTGCCCACTAGTGCTCACCAGTGCCACCTATCAGTGCCTGCCAGTGCTACCTATGAGTACCACCCAACAATGCCAGCTATTAGGGCCCAGTGCCACCTATCAGTGCCCATCAGTGCCACCTATGAGTGCCTATCAGTGCTACATATCAATGCCATCTATCAGTGCCCATCAGTGCTGCTTATCAGTGCCGCCTCTCAGTGCCCATCAGTGCCACCTCATCAGTGCCGCCTCATCAGTGCCAATCAGTACTGCCTCATCAGTGCCCATCAGTGCACAGAACACAGAGATGATCAAATACCACCAAAAGAAAGCTCTATTTGTGGGGGGGAAAATGATAAAAATTTTGTTTGGGAACAGCGTCAGCGAACACGATTGCGCAATTGTCATTCAAAATGCAACAGCCCCGAAAGCTGAAGATTGGTCTGGGCGGGAAGGGGGGTAGGTGCCTGATATTGAAGTGGTTGAGAGCATACTAAATAAAGGTATTGGCCTGTGCATTCCAATGGGAAATACATTTAAAATAGTTAAAATAAATCCTGGGTTGCTAAACTTCAACGTAAAAATGCATGTAAAAGCAAAAGGAAAGGCCTTCAAAAAATACAAGGCAGACGGGCCATTGTCAGCATTCCAACAATACAAAGAATGCAATAAGAAATGCAAGAGTGCAATCAGGTTGGCTAAGGCACATAGCAAAGGAGAGTAAAAAAAAAAATAAAAATTTAAGTATATAAATAGTAAGAAATGGAGGCCAGAACATATTGGCCCCATAAAAGATGATGAAGGGAATTTGGCTACAAAAGACAGAGAGAAGGCAAAGGTTTTAAATATGTTCTTCTCCTCAATCTTCACAAAGGAAACAGGTTGATACAGTAAACAAGACTGTAAAAGTAATGTTAATAACACATCACAGAAAGCACCCTCACGGCTAACAAAAGACAGAATCAGAAATAGACTTGAAAAACTTAACATAAATAAGTCACTGGGACCAGATGGCTTACACCCGGGGATCCTTAACCACCTCCCACCCGGTCACTGTATATATACAGCCGGGTGGGAGCCACGCCATTCTGAGTGGACGTTCATTTACGTCCTTCAGAACGGGTGCTCGCAGCGCGGGCATGCGGCGTGCTGCGGCTCGATCCTGTGATCATTATGATCACCAAGCACCACTGATACCCCTGTCCAAATACATGTCAGTGTCCCCATAGAACAGTCCCCAAAACATCTGTATGTCCCCCATCACATCTGTCACAGTCCCCAAAACATCTATCTGTCTGGTCACATCTGTCACAGTCCCCAAAACATATGTCTGTCCCCGTCACATCTGTCACAGTCCCCAAAACATCTGTCTGTCCCCGTCACATCTGTCACAGTGCACAAAACATCTGTATGTCCCCATCACATCTGGTTACACATGGGTTATTTTTACCAAAGAAATGTAGCAGTATCATTTTTGGTCAAAAGTTATGAAGAGAAATTACTTATTTGAAAAATTTTATAACAGAAACGAAGAAAAATGCATTGTTTTTGAACATTTTTGTTTTTTTTAATTTGTAGCGCAAAAAATAAAAACCCAGAGGTAATTAAATACCACCAAAAGAAATCTTTATTTGTGTGAAAAAAATGATAAAAATTTCATATGGGTACAGTGTTGCATGACCGCGCAATTGTCATTCAAACTGCAACAGCGCTGAAAGCTGAAAATTGGTCCGGGAAGGAAGGGGGTTTAAGTGCCCAGTATTGAAGTGGTTAACCACCTCAATCCTGGGCACGCTATGTTCTCCCCCTTCCTGCCGAGGCCATTTTTCTGCTTTCAGCAATGTCACACTTTGAATGACAATTGCGCGGTCATGCTACACTGTAACCATGTGAAATTTTTTCACCATTTTCTTCACACAAATAGAGCTTTCTTTTGGTGGTATTTAATCACTGCAGAGTTTTGTTTAAAAAAAAACCCCAAAAAAACGTAAATTTAGGGGAAAAAAAGTTTTTCTTAGTTTCTGTCAGTAAATTTTGTAAATAAGTAATTTTTCTCCTTTACTGATGTACGCTGATGAGGTGGCATTGATGGGCACTGATAGGCTGCACTGATAGGTAGCACTGATATCTGGCACTGATGAGCACTGATAGGCGGCACTGACACTGATGGGTGACACTGGTGGGCACGGATAGGTGGCACTGATGGGCGGCACCGATGGGCATTAATGAGTAGCAATGATTGGCGTTGATTGGTAGCACTGATGGATGGCACTGATAGCTAGCACTGCCTGGCATCACTAATGGGCACTGATTGGTGGCACTTTTGGGCACTGATTGCTGGCACTGGTAGGCACTGATTGCTGGCACTGGTGGGCACTGATTGTTGGGACTGGTGGCACTTTATTGTAATCAGGACACTGATGATCAGTGCCCTGCTTACATGTCTGGATGTCCCGTGAGGAGATGCCGCTGATCAGCTCTCCTTGCCACACACTCTGTCAGTGTGAGGCGATGAGAGCCGATTACCGGAATTTCCGTGTTTACATGTGACTGGCTGTGATTGGACACAACCCATCACATGGTTAAAGAGCCGCGGTCCTTTACAGAGATTGGGGTCGTGCCATGTCCTACAGAGATCGGAGTTGCACGGCGTGGCAGTTCGGGTGCGCCGTCATATGACATCCACCCAGAATGAGAGCCGCAACGTTCCTCCGTCATTTGGCGGTGGGTGGGTGGCAGACCATTGTTCCTAATTTTTATGAACAGTTTATTGACCGGAATGGTACCAGCTGATTGGAGAAAAGCCAATGTGGCACCAATATTTAAAAAAGGGCCAAGATATATCCCTAGGAACTACAGGTCAGTTAGCCTAACTCAATAGTCTGCAAGCTACTGTAGGGGATGATAAGGGACTACATACAAGATTTTAGTAATGAAAACGGTATCATTAGTAGTAATCAGCATGGATTCATAAAGAATCACTCTTGCCAGACCAATCTATTAACCTTACACGAAGAAGTGAGCTGCCATCTAGGTAAAGGAAGGCCTGTGGATGTGGTGTATCTGGATTTTGCAAAGGCATTTGATATAGTTCCCTACAAATGTTTACTATACAAACTGAGGTCTGTCGGCATGGACCATAGGATGAGTACCTGGATTGAAAACTGACTACAGGGGCGAGTCCAAAGGGTGGTGAGAAACAGGGAGTACTCGGAATGGTCTGGTGTGGAAAGTGGGGTCCCCCAGGGATCTGTCCTGGGACCAATCCTATTCAATGTATTTATAAACGATACAGAAGGTGGGATAAACAGCTCAAGCTCAGTATTTGCGGACGATACAAAGCTAAGCAGGGCAATAATGCAGGATGTGGAAACCTTACAAGAAGACCTAAACAAAATAATGGGGTGGGCAACTACATGACAAAAGAGGTTTAATGTTGAAAAATGTAAGGTAATGCATTTGGGTGCCAAAAATACGAATGCAAGTTACTCGCTAGGGGGAGAACCTCTGGGGGAATCTAGGATGGAAAAGAACCTGGGGGTCCTAGTAGATGACAGCTCAGCAATGTCAGGCTGCTGCAAGCAAAGCCAACAGAATATTGGCATGCATTAATAAGGGAATTCCATTCAGAGATAAAACAGTAATTTTCCCACTCTACAAGACTCTGGTCTGGCCGCATCTTGAGTATGCCGTCCAGTTCTGGGCAACAGTCCTCAGGTAGGATGTGCAGGAACAGGAGAGAGTCCAGAGAAGGGCAGCAAAGTTAATAAAGGGACTGGAGGACCTCCGCTATAGGGAAAGACTCCAAGCATTGAACTTATTCTCTCTGGAGGGGAGATGCTTGAGAGGGAATATATCAATGTACAAATACCGTACTGGTGACCCTAGCATAGGGAAAAACATTTCAGTGAAAGGGAATTTGAAAAAACACACGGCCATTCACTAAAATTGGAGGAGAAGCAGTTTAACCTTAAACTGCGTAGTGGGTTCTTTACTGTCAGAGCAGAAGGATGTGGAACTCTCTTCCACATGCAGTGGTAAACAGCAGGGAGTGTCAATAATTTAAAAACTATTAGATGGGCACCCTAATGACCACAGCATACAGGGATATACTATGTACTATATTAACATAAACACATACATACACACACACACACACACACACATCATAGGTTGAACTGAATAGACTGGTGTCTTTTTTCAACCTCACCAACTATGTAACCATGAAATAGGTGGCATAATGGGTTGTCTCCATAAAGCAGGTATGCACGTCCTTGGCTTCCTTTAACAAATGTACCATGAACAAGGATTTGTACCTCGACAGTGTGACACTATTAGAGCTAGTTTACACTTGCTTCGGCTTCAACACTCATTAAAGCTCATACAGCTTCAACAAGCTTTTATGATGTGTTTTTGAGACTTCGGCGGTGCTTCGAAGAGGCTTCAGTGAGGCTTCAACAAGGCTTCGACGAGGCTTTAGTGATGCACTTTTGAAGACTTGTTGAAGCTTCGTAAATGCCCTGTTAGTTGATATCTCACACCTGCAATTTCTCCAAAACAAAGTGAAGGTAAAGCTGAATTACAGCCTCTGAAAAGCCACAGGTGCTTCAAGCGAGCTTCAAACAAGCTGTGTCATAGACTTTGTCATAGACTTCTATGGAAGCGTTGGAGAGGCTTTGAAGCCTGGCTAAAGCTACATGGGGTATAATTTTTGACGCAAAGCTGAAGCTCAGCTAAGCCAACACAAGGTGTAAACAGGGCTGTAAGCTAACCATTTTATTTAGTGACATGGGCTTTGACTGGCGTTAAGGGAGCTTTAACAATGCCTGTCTGATGCCCTGTTTTGAAGCAAGCGTAAACAAGCCCTTAAAGGTGAAGTAGATAACTCATAGGTCCACAGATGTATTCTTAACCGCTTCCACGCCGCGTATGTAAAATGGCGGCGATTCGCACAGACGCAGCTAGGGGGCGCGCGCCGGCGGCGGCGTGCTCTCATGCCGGACACACTCCGGAGGAGTGTGCCCGTGGCTCGGGCGGACCCAATGTCCGCCGGCTAGCCGGGATGAGCTGCCAGAGCCAAAGAGCGGGGAACCGCCAATGTAAACACGGCGGTTCCCCACTCTGTCAGTGCGGGCATGGGAGATCTACTGATCCCTGTCACTGGGCTCAGTTTGATCTCTCATGCCCATGGTAGCCCAGCCCCCCCACAGTTAGAACACACCCAGGGAGCACAGTTAACCCCTAGATCGCACCTGCAGGTTAACCCCTTCACAGCCAAATTGGGGTTGAAGGCAACACATTGCCCTGCAAAGAGATTTGTTTGGTCCAAGATATACTGCAGCAAATCTTGTTGGCAAGAAAAAATTGAGATAAATTTGTAGTGTTGGGTTGCACACCTGACTGTGTGGTGAAAGGGGGGATTGTAGCTGACCCTGAGCTGGAAGGCAGTCATAAGAGTTTTGCCGGGGCATTGGGAAGGTAGGTTTGGTGTGTTATTCCAGTGCTGATACTGGGCTTCTCTTACTGGGGTCTAGTTCTGTTTATGTTTGTACCACCGTTGGGATGTATGGCACTGCTGGTGGTGGGTAGGACTTTTGATCTTGTTGTTATCCTTATTCTTTCAGGAGGGACTGTTTCCTCCTCTGATTTGGTCTCTGATTCACTAATTTCTACTGACTCAAATTCCGAACCAGAATGAGAGCTGATGATGAGAGCTCCCCACTGCTCTCATCATCCGACATAGTAAGGATTGTATATGCCTCCTCAAAAAACTTTTGGACATGGAGGCTGGTGATGGCCTGTGTGACAGATCATTGATGGCGGTATTGATGGGCTGTGTGACAGATCCCTGATGGCGGTACGGATGGCCTGTGTGACAGGTCAATGATGGCGGAACTGATGGCCTGTGTGAGAGGTCACTGATGGTGGTACTGATGGCCCGTGTGACAGGTCACTGATGGCGGTGCTGATGGCCTGTGTGACAGGTCACGGATGGCGGTACTAATGGTGGTACTGATGGCCTGTGTGACAGGTCACTGATGGAGATACTGATGGCCTGTGTGCAGGGCCGGTACAAGGCAGGGGCGGAAGGGGCGGATGCCCTGGGCGCTACAATATCTGGAGGAGGAGGGCGCCATCAGGGGAGACAGCCCGTACGGCTGTCCCCAGGCTGCTTTGGCTGCTGTTCAGCAGGGAAGCAAGTGGGGTGGGCAGAGGCAGAGAGAAGACAGAGCGCTGCAATCTGCAAGCTGTAGCAATAAAATAAGAACAAAACTTTCCCCAGTCGAGCGGACTCTTTCTTCATTTTCGGGTGGCGCCGCGTAGTAATCTCCTGTCATGTGCGACAAGTACATGTAGTCCTGGTCTCTTCTATATCGATCCGCCGGCCAGACAGGGACTACATGTACTTGTCGCAGATGACATAAGATTACTACGCAGTGGCACCAAAAAATGAAGAAAGAGTCCGCTCGGCTGGGGAAAGTTTTGTTCTTGTTTTATTGCTACAGCTTGCAGAGCGCTCTGTCTTCTCTCTGCCTTTGCCCACCCCCTTCTTTCTGAGGGATTCCTCTGACTGGGATGGCTCACTGACCCCAGGCCCAGTAGCCAGCCCCCAGGACCAGCAGCCAGCCCCCAGGACCTGTATCCAGCCCCCAGGACCAGTAGCCAGCCCCCAGGACTAGTATCCAGCCCCCAGGACCAGTAGCCAGCCCCCAGGACTAGTAGCCAGGCCCCAGGGCCAGCAGCCAGACCCCCAGACCAGAAAGCAGACCTCAGGACCAGTATTCAGCCCCTGGACCAGTAGCCAGCCCCCAGGACCAGCAGCCAGCACCCAGGACCAGTAGCCAGGCCCCAGGACCAGCAGCCAGACCCCAGAAACATCAGCCAGACCCCAGGACCAACAGCCAGCCTCCAAGACTAGCACCTAGCCCCCAGGACCAGTAGCCAGCCCCCAGGACCAGCAGCCAGCCCCAAGACCAGCACCCAGCTCTCAGGGCCAGTAGCCAGCCCCGAGGACCAGCAGCCAGCCCCCAGGACCAGCAGCCAGCCCCCAAGACCAGCACCCAGCCCCCAGGATCGGTAGCCAGGCCCCAGGACCAGTCATCAGACCCCAGGACCAGCAGCCAGACCCCAGGACCAGAAGTCAGACCCCAGGACCAGCAGTCAGACCCAGGACCAGCAGCCAGACCCCAGGACCAGTAGCCAGACCCCAGAACCAGCAGCCAGACCTCAGGACCAGCAGCCAGCCCCCAGAACAAGTAGCCAGCCCCCAGGACCAGCAGCCAGGCCCCAGGACCAGTAGCTAGACCCCAGGACCAGCAGCCAGACCCCAGCAGCCAGCCCCCAGGACCAGTAGCCAGGCCCCAGGACCAGCAGCCAGACCCCAGCAACCAGCCCCCAGGACCAGCAGCCCAGGTCCCAGCAGCCAAACTCCAAAACCAGCAGTCCGGCCCCAGCAGTTAGGCCCCAGGACCAGCAACCTAGCCACAGCAGCCAGACCCCAGGGCCCAGCAGCCAGACCCCAGGCTCTAGCAGCCAGATTCTTGGCCACAGCAGCCAGACCCTAGAACCAGCAGCCAGGCCCCAGCAGCCAGACCTCAGGACCAGCAGCCAGATCCCAAGCTCCAGACCCTTGGCCCCAGCAGCAAGGCCCCAGGACCAGCAGCCAGACCCCAGGCCACAGCAGCTAAACGCCAGGACCAGCAGCCTGGCCCCAGCAGCCAGACCCCAGGACCAGCAGCCTGGCCCCAGCAGCCAGACTCCAGGCCCCAGCAGTCAGACTCCAGGACCAGCAGCCCAGCCCCAGCAGCCAGACGACAGGTACAGCAGCCCAGCCTCAGAAGCCAGGACCCAGCCCCAAAAAGCAGGCCCCAGGACCAGCAGCCAGGAATCAGGACCAGCAGCCAGCCCAGGAGGACCAGCAGCTAGTTTCAGTACCCATTATGTAAGGTAAGTGAAGTCTTCTAGGGCTGGGCCTGGGCATCAAAGTGTTATTATATAATATTGTATCGTATATTTTTACTATTGTTCAGTGACACTCTAATGTAGTCTCTCTTGGGGCCTGGAGGGGACTCTTTCTATCAGAGACTCTCCAATAGTCACAGAGAAGACCTCTGTTAGATAGACCCACCTCCAGGACCCATTAGATCAGATCGTTCATTGATCGCTGTACTTGTGTCAGTGTTAGGGTAGGTAGTTAGTAGGCCTAGGTAGGTATAAATACCCCCCTTACCCCCCTAATAAAGGTTTTAACCCCATGATTGCCCCCTGTCATCTGTGATCACCATATAAGTGTCACGGGTGACGTTACTTAGTTAGGTCGTTTTTTTCCCCCTCAGGTTACCCTCCATATATATATATATATTCCTTCTGGTGAACTTGCAAGCACCAGCGGCCTAGTATATCCTGGTCATAGACAAACCAGCACTGCAGTAACACTTGGTGACGTGGTGAGTCCCATAAGTGCAGTTCAAGCTGGGGTGGCTAGCACAAGTAATGTCCCGCAGCCACAAAGACGAAGAGAAACACAGGCCCGCAGAGCCCATAGTGTCCTTCCTGACACGCTTGCAAACTCTGATTGGCAACCCACCACTGATTCAGTGCCCGTACTTCCCCCCATTCACTTGCCAACCCGGAATTCAGGTGGAAACAGTTGATTTTACAGCCATCAATTTGTATTCGCTGTTTTTCACTGAAGATCTCTATAGATCTATTGTGGACCAAAGCAATTTGTATGCTGGTCAATTCATCGCCGCTAATCCCCATTTGACACTTGCCAGAGACTGGAAACCAATTACGGCTCCAGAATTTAAGACCTTTCTAGGACTTTCCCTCAACATGGGCATAACTAAAAAATATGAGTTGCAGTCATAGTGGTACACTGACCCAATTCACCATATGCCCGTGTTCTCTGCTTCCATGGCCAGGACACAATACAAGCAGATCCTGCGGTTTATGCACTTCAACGACAATGAACTCTGTCATCCACGGGGTGACCCTGAATACGATCGGCTCCACAAAATTCGACCCCTCGTAAACCACTTCAACACAATTCGCAGCCTTGTTTATTCCTGACCAATTTGTCTGCGTAGGTGATTAAATTTTCTGGCCGTCTTGCTTTCAAACAGTTTCTCCACATCAAGCGTGCCAGATATGGAGTCAAGATGTATAAGCTCTGTGACAGGACCATAGGCTATACATGTAGTTTTATGGTTTACGAGGGAAAAGATAGTCACGTGGAGCTGGAAGGATGCCCAGACTACATAGGGAGTGCTGGCAAGATTGTGTGGAACTTGGTGTCACCCTTATCCAGAAAGGGGTACCATTTGTACGTGGACAATTACTACACAAGCATGCCGCTTTTTAGTTATCTGTTTGATCATCAAATTGGCGCATGTGGCACCATGCGTTCTAATCGCCAGGGCTTCCCCCAACGACTGGTAGAATCCTGACTTAGAAAATATAAGCACACAAGGGCGCACTGGCCTAGCACATTATCCTCAGTACAAAGACATTTATTAAAAAGTCATAAAATATACTCACAAACACAGTAAAATCACAAGCGTAAAACCAATGTATGCGACATTCGAAAGGATGCCTAGGTGTTCTGTTTATTTGTTGTCATTTTCTATATATTGTTACATTCTATATTCTATATTTTATTTTCTATTTTGGCTCCCATTTTCTCCATTTTTGCTATGCTGGGGACACTCCGGTGCTCCCCTCTCTCCACCTCTCCTCTTCCCTCCCCTTGACCTGGGGCGAGGGTGTGCCGATCCACCAGGCAGAGCTATGTCCCCTGGTGTAATCTGCCTAGTTAATCACGGCATGGTAGTGTGGCAGGCTAGATCCTGCCCAAACACAGGACGATGCATATACTTCCGGGCGGGCGCCCGACAAGACCATGAGTGTGATAGAGGTCTGACACGCACCAAGGGGCGGTACATCGGTTCCCCCCCCGGCGTGCGTTCCACGGAGCCGAGGCATGAAGAATCACCTATCTGCTTGCCTAGCTATACACTTAGCAGCAGAGAGGAGAGAGAGATGTATATATATATATATATATATATATATATGTACAGATACACCCTTCACAAGCGGAATTGGCAGCATTAGGATCGGAGATAGTACCACTGGAATTAATTAGGATTCCATCTCAAAAAAGGTACTATTGTTGTTTCTTTTAGGATCAGACTGAAGGTTCCTTATAGCCTGATTGTTCCTTTCTTTTTTCATGTCTGCATTACAAGTGTAACCAAAGCTCTCTAAATATTGGATTAATGAACTACTGGTTCACTGAAATCAATTAAGAATCTACAAGCCTTTCGGTCAAGTGATGTGTACTTTGGATGTATTTAATAATATGGAATGTGCAGATGCACGCTGTGTACATTGTATTTATGTGCATCATATACATGTATATATATATATATATATATACACTATTTTGTACACCCCACTCATTCATTCATCTTTTTTGGGGGGGGTTTGGCCTATGTGAGTGCAGTCCAATTAGATCACTGCTCCACGCCCACTGGGTGGCTACATGGTTGTTCCCACCCTCCCCCCCTTTTTTCCACTGCAGGCTGTGTGTTATAAGGCTGTGGCTCTGATGTGATACACCAGGCTCTGAGGAAGAGGCTGTGGCCATGAAACGCGTTAGCCATTTTGTCCAGGATACCATCAGGATTACCATTGAATGCGAAGCTGTATACCCTTTATACGCTTGTGATTTTACTGTGTTTGTGAGTATATTTTATGACTTTTTAATAAATGAGGATAATGCACTAGGCCAGTGCGCCCTTGTGTGCTTATATTTTCTACAGTGTTTGGGACTCCCTCAGTCCTTCAAGAGGCAGCACGGTAGCACATTACCCAGAGATATCACAAGCAAACACCCCGTACATTCACTGTGGAGTCACCTGTTTTCCACCCTCCTTTGAGCGCAGGAATACATACTGATCATCTTGTAGAATCCTGACTTAGACTGGGGGAGAGAGCCTGCTTGAGAAGTAGTAATTTGCTCACGGTGAAGTGGAGGGATACAAAGAATGTTTTTGTTCTTTCCTCCATTCACGCAGATACTAGGGATGAACTGAAATTTTGGGTGCCGAAAATTATCAGCATTTTCTGCCAAAATCTGTGTTTTCGGTTTCGGCCGAAACATAAAAATGGTCCGATACCGTCCATTTTGGGGGTATGTGTGCATCACAGTGGATGCAGAAGATGAAAAGATTTACAATGCACACAGCGCGCTGCTTGTACGAGCCGCTCTGTGCATGAAACTGGCATGTAATTACACTGAATGCAGAGAGAGCTGTCAAATTTTCAA
Organism: Glandirana rugosa; assembly: GCA_018402905.1. Classification (NCBI taxonomy): domain Eukaryota; kingdom Metazoa; phylum Chordata; class Amphibia; order Anura; family Ranidae; genus Glandirana; species Glandirana rugosa. The sequence continues at coordinate 1,413,068 of BLSH010306301.1, forward strand.
GTTGATGTCAGAGGTGGGCGGGACCGAACAGCTATCAAATGACAGCCAATGGGCTAGGGGCTGGGCGGGTGTTAGCTGTTCGGTTCCCCCCACCTCTGATCTCAGTATGAAGATCTGACAGCTTGTCTCTCTCTGCATTCAGTGTAATTACCTGACTGTTTCATGCATAGAGCAGCTCTTACAAGCAGCACGCTCTGTGCAATGTGAATCTTCTCATCTCTTCTGCCAGTGCCATCCAGTGCCAAATGCCAGTGCCACCTGCCAGTACCATCCAGTGCTGCCTGTCAGTGCCACCTACCAGTACCATCCAGTGTCACCTGTCAGTGCCAAAAAGCACCAACTGCCAGTACCAACCAGTGCCACCTGTCAGTGCCAACTGCCAGTACCATCCAGTGCCACATGTCAGTGTCAACCAGTGCCAAATGCCAGTGCCACCTGCCAGTACCATCCAGTGCCACCTGTCAGTACCAACCAGTGCCACCTGTCAGTGCCACCTCATCTCCTCTGTCAGTGCCCATCAGGGCCACCTGTCAGTGCCACCCATCAGTGCCAATGTCACCAATCAGTGCTGCATATCAGTGCCAATCAGTGCTTCCAATCAGTGCCAATCAGTACCACCTGTCAGTGCCAATCAGTGCCGCCTGTCAGTGCCCAGGCACAGGTAGGCTGCATATGTCAATTGTTTAACCACTTCAGCCCCGGAAGGATTTGCTGCTTTAGGACCGGAGCCCTTTTTGCGATTCGGCGATGCGTCGCTTTAACTGACAATTGCGCGGTCGTGCGACGTTGTACCCAAACGAAATTTGCGTCCTTTTTTTCCCACAAACAGAGCTTTCTTTTGGTGGTATTTGATCACCTCTGCGTCATTTCTGATCGCCGCTATAAACAAAAGAAGAGCGACAATTTTGCAAAAAAACCCAAATTTCTTACTTTTTGCTAGAATACAAATCCAAAAAAAAAATATAAAAAAACATTTTTTTTCACCGTTTTTGGCCGATTTATATTCTTCCTCATATTTGCGATAAAAAAATCGCAATCGGCGTTTATTGATTGGTTTGCGCAAAAGTGGTCGCGTTTACGGATGATGAGAATTAATTTTTGGGGTTTTTTTTTTTTTTTACTAGTAATGGCGGCGATCTGCGATTTTTTGCGGTACTACGATATTTCAGCGGACATGTCGGACTATTTTGACACTTTTTTGGGACCATTGGCATTTATACAGCGATCAGTGCTATAAAAATGCACTGATTACTGTGTAAATGCCATTGGCAGTGAAGGGGTTAACCTGCAGGGGGCGCGCTAAGGGTTAACTATGTTCCCTGGGCGTGTTATAACTGTAGGGGGGCTTGCCTATCTGGGGAAGGGAAGTTATCACAGCCTTCACGTAAAGGAAGGCTGTGATCACAGCCCTTCCCCCTCACACAGAGCGGAGGTCCGTGTTTACATACACGGACCTCCGCTCTTTCACTCCGGGGGGGGCATCGCGGGTGGCCGGCGGCAATCGAAGCCGCCGCACCCGCTCCCCGGCCCTCCCCGAACTAGGCTCGTGAGTGCAGCCGCCGTCATATGACGGCGATTTGCGCTCACGAGCTACCTTGCCGCCGTCAAATGCCGATCGGCGGTCGGCAAGGGGATATAAAAATATAAATATTTTTTAATAACTGTAATTCTCAGTTTTGGTTTTCAGCTTAGTGCATTTTCGGTTTCCGTACCAAAGTTTCCATTCGGTGCACCACTAGCAGATACGACCGTCCAAATTACAAAGGCGGCTGGTGTTGTGGAGAAACCCCTCTGTGTCCACGAATATAACCAAAATATGGGAGGGGTGGACTTCAATGACCAGTTATTGGCGTCGTACCTAATTGCCCGTAAGGCCAGACTCTGGTACAAAAAAGTGTCTGTATACCTATTCCAATTGGCTTTGCTGAACGCTTATGTGTTATACAAAGTGTCAGGACAGACTGGATCCTTCTGTAAATTCCAGCAAGACATCATCACAGCCCTTCTGTTTCCAGATGGTGCTGCACCCCATGTTCCCAATCCAAATGCAGTGAGCCAGCTGCTTGGGTGGCATTTTCCGCATGCCGTTCCTGGTACTCCTACCAACCGAGCCCCCAAAAAAGATGTGGCTGCTGACGACGCGGATGCAGGCGTGACACCCGTTATTATTGTCCCTCCTGTCCTGACCAGCCTGGTCTTTGCATCGGTGATTGTTTCCAGCGCTACCATACACTAGTTGAGTATTAGCGTAGGGTACAGCACTACACAGGAATAGGGCACACTGTCACAGGGTCTCCAAAGATGTCACTGCATTTTTAGAGATCCTAACCTTCAATGTTAAAAAAAAGCATACCGAAAAAAAAAGTAAAAATCTTAAAAAAAAAAAAAAAAAAAAGTTATAAAAAACAAAAAAATATAAAATAATAAAATAAAAACAGTTGTATGTTTCGTGTTTTTCTATCTCTATTTTCTCTCTATTCTCTTTCTCTATTGTTAATGTTTTTTATGCATACCTGTAATGTTTTGTTACTGTTTTTTATCATGTTTTCTTTGCAGGTATGTAATGTTTTTATAATGTTTTCCTGTAATGTTTTATAATGTTTTCTTCTTAGCGGGAATGTAACTTTTTTATGCTACTGTGTCTTATTAATTGTTTTTTGCTTTTCATGTATGCCATTCAGCTGCAGCACTGATTTATCTATGGTGACAGCAACAGCATTTGCTCCCACCGTACATAAAGCAGCGACTCCAGCGCTGTTGGTGGTGATTTCACCACCACAGTTTAAAAAAGAGCATATATACTGGAGCATAGGGGCAGTAGGTGAAAATCGGGGCGGATTGCCCCTATTTTGGTCCCGTACGCAAATAGGCTCCCAAAAAGTCTTACATATGGAGTATTCCCGTACTCAGGAGAAGCAACAGAATGTATTTTGGGGTGTGATTCCACATATACCCATGGCATGTGTGCGCAATATATAATTTCAGTGACAACTTTGTGTCATTTTTCAAACACTTGTGACAAAAAAAAATAAAATATTCCATGGATTTAGCATTCCTCTCAGATAATTCCTTGAGGTATCTACTTTCCAAACTGGAGTCATATTGGGGGGTTTGTACTGCTCTTCCATTATAGCACCTCAGGAAATAAGATAGGCAGTCATAAAATAATAGCTCCGTAAATTCCCGAAAATGTACCCTAGTTTTTAGACGCTATAACTTTTGCGCAAATCAATAAATATACTCTAATTGACTTTTTTTACCCAAGACATGTGGCTGAATGCATTTTGTCAAAAAAATTATGACTAAAATGTAGTTTATTGTATTTTTCGAATGACAAAAAGTAGAAAACACCATTTTTTTCAAAATTTACAGTTTTTTTCATTTATATCGCAAAAAATAAAAACCGAAGAGGTGATCAAATACCACTAAAAGAAATCTCTATTTGTGGGGAAAAAGGACGCAAATTTCACTTGTGTACAGCATTGCATGACTGCGCAATTACCAGTTAAAGCAGCGCAGTGCCACATTTAAAAAAAAGTGATCTGGTCCTAAAGTGGGAAATTCTTCTGGGGCTGAAGTGGTTAAAGTCTATGGGACACAAACATGAAAAATACACCTTCTCCCTGGGTCAACTGATAACCTTCCATTGTTTACAATACCTTTTCTATGCTGAAGACCCACAAATGTATCTCTCTACCCCTCAGCTCACTCCTTCAGTCTCCTCACGTATCCCTAATTTACTAACAGACATCAACCTGGATGTCACACCACTTCCTCAAACTCAATCTATCCAAAACCAAGCTCATGATATTTCCTCCCCTTCATGTCTCTTCCCCTGATTTCTCTGTCAAGATTGATAGCACAACTATCAACCCGTCCCCACATGACAAGGTTCTAAGTGTAATCCTGGACTCTGAACTATCTTTTTGGCCCCACATCCAATCACTGTCCAAAGCTTTCCACCTCAGCCTACAACATCTACAAAATATGCCCCTTCCTAGCCAATGACACCACTAAGCTTTTAATTTATTCCCTGGTCTTCTCTTGCCTTGAATAATGCAAATCCCCTATTAGGTTGCCTTTACATAGGCTATCCCCCCTTCAATCCATCATGAATGTTGTTGCTAGTCTCATCCACCTTACCAACTGTTCAGTGTCTGCTACTTCCTCTCTGTCAATTCCTCCACTGACTTCCGCTCACTGAACAAATTCAATTCAAAATAATAAGAACTTACAAAGCCACCCACAACTGTACCCCTAGCAACATCACTAACGTCATTTAACCGGTTCCCCACCGCGCTCCGTCTTTTTACGGCGGCAGTGGGGGAGCCCTGCGCGAATCGCCGTAAATAAGCGGCGATCTGCATTAAGCCATGAGTGGGCGCACGCGCGCGCACCCGCCGCACTCCTGGGGAGTGTGCCCGCGGCTCGCGCGGACCCGATGTCTGCCGGCGAGCCGCGATGAGCGGCTACAGGGAAAGAACGGGGAACCGCCGATGTAAACACGGCGGTTCCCCGCTCTGTCAGTGGGGTATGAGAGATCTACTGATCCCTGTCACTGGGATCAGTTAGATCTCTCCTGCCCATGTTAGCCCAACCCCCCCACAGTAAGAACACAGCCAGGGAAGACACTTAACCCCTAGCTCTCCCCCCCCAGGTTAACCCCTTCACTGCCAATGACATTTATACAGTAATCAGTGGACATTTAAATTTCTGATCGCTGAATAAATGGCATTGGTCCCAAAAAAGTGTCAAAAATGTCCGACATGTCCGCCCCAATATCGCATTACCGCTAAAAATCGCAGATCGCCGCCATTACCAGTAAAAAATAAAAAAAAAATAAAAACCCCAGAAATGAATTCTCACCATCCGTAAACGCGGCCACTTTTGCGCAAACCAGTCAATAAACGCCGATTGCAATTTTTTTTATCGCAAATATGAGGAATTATATAAATCGGCCAAAAACGGTGAAAAAAAATGTTTTTTTATATTTTTTTTTGGATTTGAATTTTAGCAAAAAGTAAGAAATTTGGGGTTTTTTTGCAAAATGGTCACTCTTCTTTTGTTTATAGCGGCGATAAGGAATGACGCAGAGGGGATCAAATACCACCAAAAGAAAGCTCTATTTGTGGGGAAAAAAAGGACACAAATTTTGTTTGAGTGCAACGTTGCATGACCGCGCAATTGTCAGTTAAAGCGACACAGCGCAGAATCGCAAAAAGTGCTCTGGTCCTAAAGCTGCAAAACCTTCCGGTTGGTAAGTGTTTAAAAAAAACCAACCTAATCGTTCTCTTCGTTCCTCCCAAATATCTCCTGCTCTCTAGCTCCCTTGTCACCTCCTCCCATGCTTGCCTTCAGAACTTTTCCCTAGCCTCTACCATCCTATGGAACTCCCTACCCCAGTCTCTCCAACTATTTTCTACTCGGTTAGCTTTTACGCGATCCCTGAAAACCCCTCTCTTCAGAGAAGCCTATTTTGCCCACACTAACAACTGTAATTTTATTTTCTCCATCAGCTCATTCCCCCACAGGTATTACCCTTTGTATCACTTTATTCTCCCTCTTAAATTGTAAGCACTAACAAGCAGGGCCCTCTGATTCCTACTGTATTAAATTGTATTGTAACTGTATTGTTCACCCTCATGTTGTAAAGTGCTGTGCAAACTGTTAGCTCTATATAAATACTGTATAATAATATATATATCAAGGGGCTCTCCGTCTGTACAACTCCTTCAAAAGAGTGGGAGGCCCTGAAATTGTGTACTGTATGTATTGTTATCTTCACCTCACCATTGCTAAACCTGAGGACATGTCAAAGCCTGTGAGGGAAAAGGAAGTTAAATGTACAGAGGGGAGGTGAGCAGGATGGTAGTTGCAGAAGCCCTTGCCAAGCAGCTACTGAGTAATTTCTATGGCCTTGGGGGTTCCCATTTTGTCAAATGAAATGATTTCACTTAGATCTTTATTCAAACAGGAAAATTTACCTTTTTAATAATTTATTCAACAAAAAAATATTTTTAGATATACAGTATTTGCGTACTATGGAAAAAGGAAGTACAGTATCCAACAAAAGTGAGTAAACCCCTCTCATACTGGTCACTGGAAGTTCAACATGGCACCTCATAACAAAGAACTATCTGAGGATCTGAAAAAAAGAATTGTTGCTCTACATAAAGATGGCCTAGGCTATTAGTAGATTGTTAAGACCCTGAAATTGACCTGCAGCATGGTGACCAAGACCATACAGTGGTTTAACAGGACAGGTTTCACTCACAACAGACCTTGCCATAGTCGACCAAAGAAGTTGAGTGCACATGCTCAGCATCATATCCAGAGGTTGTCTTTGGGAAATAGACGTATGAGTGCTGCCAGCATTTCTGCAGAGGTTGAAGGGGTTGGGGGTAAGCCTGTCAGTGCTCAGACCATATGCTGCACACTGCATCAAATTAATCTGCATTGCTGTCGTCCCAGAAGGATGCCTCTTCTAGAGATGATGCACAAGGAAGCCCCCAAACAGTTTGCTGAAGACAAGCAGGCTAAGGACATGGATTATTGGAACCATGTCCTGTGGTCTGATGAGACCAAGATAAACGTATTTGGTTCAGATGGTGTGTGGTTGCAACCAGGCGGCAAGTACAAAGACAAGTGCGTCTTGCCTAAAGTCAAGTATGGTGGTGGGAGTTTCATGGAATGGGGCTGCATGGGTGCTGCTGGCAGTGGGGAGCTACAGTTAATTGAGGGATCCATAAATGCCAACATGTACTGTGACATACTGAAGCAGAACATGTTTCCCTACCTTCGGAGGCGGGGCCGCAGGGCAGTATTCCAACATGATAACGACCCCAAACACACCTCCAAGATGACCACTGCCTTGCTAAAGAAGCTGAGGGTAAAGGTGATGGACTGGCCAAGCATGTCTCCAGAACTAAACCCTATTGAGCATCTGTGGGGCACCCTCAAATGGAAGGTGGAGGAGCACAAGGTCTCTAACATCCACCAGCTCCGTGATGTCTTCATGGAGGAGTACCCCAGTGGCAACCTGTGAAGCTCTGGTGAACTCCATGCCCAAGAGGGTTCAGGCAGCACTGGAAAATAATGATGGCCACACAAAATATTGATACTTTGGGCCCAATTAGGACATTTTCACTTAGGGGTGTACTCGGTTTTGTTGCCAGTGATTTAGACATTAATAATAAAGAGAAGAGGTGCTGTGAACAAGGCAGTTGTTGCCGAAACATGTAAGCCTATTCTTCTGAATAAACGAATTGCAAATTTCTTACTTTTTGCTAAAATACAAATCCAAAAAAAATATAAAAAAACATTTTTTTTTCACCGGTGTTCACCGATTTATATTCTTCCTCATATCTGTGATTTAAAAAATCGCAATCGGCATTTATTGATTGGTTTGCGCAAAAGTGGCCGCGTTTACGGATGGTGAGATTTCATTTCTGGGGTTTTTTGTTTTTTTTATTTTTTACTAGTAATGGCGGCGATCTGCGATTTTTAGCGGTACTGCGATATTGCAGCGGACATGTCGGACATTTTTGACACTCTTTTGGGACCAATGACATTTATACAGCGATCAGAAATTTAAATGTCCACTGATTACTGTATAAATGTCATTGGCAGTGAAGGGGTTAACCTGCAGGGGGAGATCTAGGGGTTAACTGTGTTCCCTGGGCGTGTTCTAACTGTGGGGGGGGGGGTTGGGCTACCATGGGCATGAGAGATCTAACTGATCCCAGTGACAGGGATCAGTAGATCACCCATGCCCGCACTTTCAGAATGGGGAACCGCTGTGTTTACATGGGCGGTTCCCTGTTCTTTGCCTGTGGCCGCTCATCGCTCCTCACCGGCGGACATCGGGTCCGCCTGAGCCGCGGGCACACTCCTCAGGAGTGCGGCTGGCGCACGCGCCCCCTAGCGGCCATTCGCAGATCGCCATCTTTTTACAGCAATTCGCGGCCAGCGTCCACACTGCCGCCGTAAATAGACGGTAGGCAGTGTGGAACTGGTGAAAGTCACAGTCAAGCTACAGCTGGTAGAGCGGTGTATTTTTTTACTTTGTTTAGACATTAATGGCTGTGTGTTAAGTTATTTTGAGGGGACTGCAAATTTACACTGTTATACAAGCTGTACACTACTTTACATTGCAGCAAAATGTCATTTCTTCAGTGTTGTCACATGAAAACATAAAATAAAATATTTACAAAAATGTGAGGGGTGTACTCACTTTTGGCCATCCTTGGAAATTGTGAACATCGTGGGCACCTTATACAGAGATGTCAGCCAGCACGATAGGAAGGACAGTCAATCAGGTTCTCTTATAGCGCGTTCTTTCAGCACTACTGATGGGCTTAGTAGTCCTTATTACAGCAGTCTTTGGAGAGAAGCCAGTAGCATTCGTACTTTCTTATATGATAGGATTTCCTGAAGCTTCCCACCCTGGTAGCTAGTTATTGATCTACCAGATGTATGCTGCCAGGAAAATGGAAAATCAAATATTTACCATTTTCCTTTCCTGGTGCCAATCCATGGCAGCATACTAAACCCACCCAGTATTTTCCTAGCATTGTACAGGGAATGGGCTGTTGTGTGGGCGTTAAATCTTTATAGCGTTGCACTGGTCCTTTGGGTGGAAGTAGGCGGGGCTACTACCACATGTATGCTGCCATGGATTGGCGCCAGGAAAGGAAAATTGTGGTAAGTATTTGATACAGTTTTCCATTTTCCTGACACCTTCCATGCAGATTAAATTGGTACAGTCTCTTTGTGATTATGGAGACATACACTTAAAAACATTTCTTTTGATAATAAAAAATTATCCTCCTACAATTGCGTCAAAGTCTGACAAACTGACAAACTGTCCTTTAGGGATATTGAAAAGCCAACTATTAACTGGGATATAGGAGTTACTTTGCAATATCCCTAAAGGACAGTTTGTCAGACTTCAACCCAATTGTACTTCGGAGGATGATTTTCTCTCCCAGTCACAGACTTTGTCCAACAGGTTCCTACAAAAAGAGTACTCCCAGTCCTCTTTAGTGAATTACATCCTTAACCACTTGCCGACCGCCGATCGGCATCTGACGGCGGCAAAGTGGCTCGTTCCCGCAAATCGCCGTCATACAACGGCGGCTGCGGGAACGAGTTTAGTGAGCGCGCGCGCGCGCCGCCGGAGGCGCGCCCGCGCGCTCACTGTGTCCAGGGGGGGCCAGGGAGCGGGTGCGGCGGCTTCGATTGCCGCCGGCTACCCGCGATGGCCCCCCCGGAGCGAGTGAACGGAGGTCCGTGTATGTAAACACGGACCTCCGCTCTGTGTGAGGGGGAAGGGCTGTGATCACAGCCTTCCTTTACGTGAAGGCTGTGACCACTTCCCTTGCCCAGATAGGCAGTCCCCCATACAGTAAGAACACGCCCAGGGAACACAGTTAACCCTTAGAGCGCCCCCTGCAGGTTAACCCCTTCACTGCCAATGGCATTTACACAGTAATCAGTGCATTTTTATAGCTAAATGCCAATGGTCCCAAAAAAGTGTCAAAATGGTCCGACATGTCCGCTGAAATATCGCAGTACCACAAAAAATCGCAGATCGCCGCCATTATTAGTAAAAAATAAAAAAAAAATTAAAAACCCCAAAAATGAATTCTCATCATCCGTAAACGCGACCACTTTTGCGCAAACCAATCAATAGACGCCGATTGCGATTTTTTTATCGCAAATATGAGGAAGAATATAAATCGGCCAAAAACTGTGAAAAAAAAAGTTTTTTTATATTTTTTTTTTGGATTTGTATTTTAGGAAAAAGTAAGAAATTTGGGTTTTTTTGCAAAATTGTCGCTCTTCTTTTGTTTATAGCGGCGATCAGAAATGACGCAGCGGTGATCAAATGCCACCAAAAGAAAGCTCTATTTGTGGGAAAAAAAGGACGCAAGTTTCGTTTGGGTACAACGTCGCACGACCGCGCAATTGTCAGTTAAAGCAACGCAGCGCCGAATCGCAAAAAGGGCTCCGGTCCTAAAGCTGGAAATCCTTCCGGGGCTGAAGTGGTTAAAGTCAAGTCTCTGGACAGAGATCTCATTCTAGCTGATAGTAGTAGCCCCAAAAGATCCGATCATAACGAATACCGTATGATATTGGACTATAACGTACAATATAGAAAATTTTAAAAAATTGTTAAGAAACATTGGCCAATACTTAAAGTGGTAGTAAACCCTCCCATCATTTTCAGCCAAGGAAGCTGCCATCTTGGCCTCTGTTCAATCTACAACTGCCATGATGCTGCACATGTGATCAGCTATGATCACAACCAATGGGAGTGTTACATTTCCGGCACGTGCCAGAAATGTAACTGATTTTTAAACTGTTAAATGGATGGGTTTACTACCGCTTTAAATCTGATCGGATTCTTGGCCCAGTGTTACCCAATGCCCCCAGTTGATTTATAGGAAAGCCCCTACCCTTCAAGATTCTCTTGCTCCAGGGGTTATCAACCCCCCGAAGGACACTGAAAATAGGCTCTTTTTCTTTTTATCTGGCTTTTATGCCTGCGGTAGGAGCGCAGCTTGCAAAAATTGTAGAACTAATCTTAAGAGACGTAAGGATTTTCAATCTACTGCCACACAAAAACAATGTCACATTAAGAATTTGATCACCTGTGACACTGTGGGCGTAGTTTATATGTTAGAATGTGAGTGCGGTCTACCTCTAGGGCATTACATGTAAGGGTGGAGGAACACATTAACAATATTAAAAAGGGTTTGAAAACCCATAACGTTTCTCGCCATTTTGAGATGTGTCATGATAGAAACCCCAGGGGTCTGAAGTTTTGGTGTATTGAAAAGGTACCTAGACACTGGAGGGGTGGCAGTTTTATTTGACAGCTGAGCTGCAGGGAGTCATTCTGGCTATATGAGACTGAGTTGATGACCCCGTGCTGGCTTAAATATCGATTTTGATTTAAAGTGTTTCATTTCTGATAGATAGCCCCCCCTTTTTTGTGATCTTGCTATTAGTATTTTTCCATGTTTTGATCCTGCCATTAATGTTTGCTCTTTTTAGATTGTGTTTTTAAAAAAAAATGTTTTTTTTATCCTGCCATTAATGTTTTTCCTTTTCTTGATCCTGCCATTAATGTTGTCCTTTTTTTCCCCTATTTTTGATCTTGTCATTAATATTTTCCGTTTATAGTTCCTTTGTATATTTTATTTGACTTATAATTGTGTGAAAGATGGCTTTAGGTATGCGTCATTCGTGACCAATTTTTTTCTTTTATTTGTATTGAGGCGGCTTGCCTCTGCATGTCTTTATGTCAGCAGAATATTGCTATTTTAGTAGGAACAGTGTTGGAGTTTCAATAGAAGAGGAGGATTTGCCTATGAGGGTTTCTTGCCTCGTCTTCTTCTTTTCCTTTTTTAAACTCAATTTTAATATGTTTTTAGCATTTGATATTATGGATAGAGTTGAGCGAACCTCTGGAAGTTCGGGTTCTGCTGGTCCGTCCGAACTTCGGGACAAAGTCCGGGTCCGGGTCCGGACGGAACCCGAACGATCGCACGGACAACGAACCCCATTGAAATCAATGGGGACCCGAACTTTTATGCACAAAAATGGCTGTAACAAAGTCCTGGAAAGCCCTAGAGGGCTGCAAAAGGAAGTAAAATGTGGGTAAGGGTAGGGCAAGTGCCCTACAAAAAAATGGGGACAGGGAAATAACTTTAAATATTTTTAAAAAAATAAAAACATAAAAAAAGCAAAAATGGAGGTGAATGTGGATCATCTTCAAACTGTGTCTGAAAAGTATTAATTAACGGTAGAAGCCATATAACTGTTCTAAAATCATCTTCAAACTAGGGCAAGTGCCCTACAAATAAATGGGGATAGGGAAAATAAATTAAAATCAAGTAAAAAAACGGGAAGGGGGGTGGATGTGGAGTAGGAGCCTAGAG
>BLSH010306301.1:1430760-1479900 GCA_018402905.1 Glandirana rugosa
GCGATCGTTGTTCTATGCAGAGCTTGATCTGCAACTCAAAGCAGCGGTATGTGAAATCTCTAATTTCTGCTATCTGTCCTCAGAGCAACAGCACAGACAGCAGTACTAAAGAAATCTATCTCAGGATGCAGGATCAGGTCTTAAAATGTCTCAAATCTGTCCCTCACGCAGTCAGCTACCTTTCCCTACACTAACCCAAGGAGCATGTGACTGCAGCACTGTGACTCCAGCTTATAAAGAGGCTGGGTCACATGATGCACCGGCCAATCACAGCCATGCCATTAGTAGGCATGGCTGTGATGGCTTCTAAGGGCAAACCAGTGAAACGCTTGTTGATTGGCTGCCCTGCAGCTTCTCAACACGTGGAGTAAAATAGCAGAACCCCGGACCGAACCCGAACGATTTTTGAAATGTCCGGGTCCGTGCCACGGACACCCGAAAGTTCGGTACGGACCCGAACGTTACAGTCCGGGTTCGCTCAACACTAATTATGGACTAAACCTCTATGAGTTCCGTTGCCTCTTCCGGGTATTGGCCGTTGTAGCAACGGTTACTATGCATTCCTCTTATCTTGAGCAGCTGTGAGCGTCTTACTCCATCCCCATTGCTGAAGAAGTCCACACCCTGTGCTAGGACGTAACGCGTACATCGGGGAGGGGTTATGTCTGACGTCACCCACGGCCAACTTGGAGGAGTGTGTTTGCATACACAGCAGTCTATGATTGCTTGCACTTGGCCTCAAGTGTTCGTTTTGTGAGTGTTTTACTTATACTTTTACTGTGGTTAATACATCTATTAGACGGAGAGCACTTGATTCTTTATTCTTTATTTATGGTACAGTTCGTTCTGTGACAAGAGGTTGTATGTGGGTTTGAGCAGCTGGTTGATCTGTCAGGGTCGGATCATTAAGGTGAGAGGCCAGTCTAGCCTTTGGTGGATGGGAGCTGTCACACCTGAGCATTTTTCATTTGGGCTGCATTCACACAGGGGCGACCCGACTTCGTCGCGACTTCCAGCGTGCCTTCAGGGACTTAAGGCGAATTTACAACACGACTTTTGCCAGGCGACTTTGCCTTGACCAATTAGACCATTCATTTCAATGGGATTTAAAATGTCAAGCGACTTGGGGCGACTTGAGGTGACTCAAGTCGGAGCGCAAGTCGCCCCTGTGTGAATGGGCACTTATACTCACTTCACAGAGGATTATCTTTCACTCATGGACTTTACTCATGGAAGTTTTCTAGACTTCTGTTCAATGAATGATCATGTGCTTTAGATCAGCTGAATATTTATGTATACCTATTATTGAACATTATTTTAGCGCTGCACTTTTTGTTATAATTGTTGATTTCACTGCTGGTTACTTTCACCTACTTGCATACCTAAAAATGTACCTACAAATGTTAAAATGTAAAATTGTCACCTGGACAAAAAGACATTTCATGAAAAAGAAAGGTATATTATGTAGAAACAGAACTATTTTTTTGTCTAAAAAAGTCCACAGGCAAGCTTGCAGTGAGAAATATTGTGATTTTGTGGGATTTTTTTTGTCTCTAGGTCAGTCAACAAATTGTAAGGAATAGCTATACAAATAGATTTATTAATTAAGAGCACTAAAGGTGTACAAAGTGCAGATACACATATAAACTATAAAAAGTTCAGTTTTTGTGTTGGCACTGAAAGGTTAACACATTCAAATATACACAGTAATTAAAAAAAGATTTATTTACAAAGTTACCACAAGATCATATATTAAAAATAGGACTCCCCTGCCATTTTAGATACTAAAATGTAACAACGGTACAATGTCAAACATATATTATGTTTTTGAAGTAAAATAAAATATCTTTGATAAATTATATACATTAAAAATACAGGTGAGTTCTGAAAGTTTTAGAAGTGGTAATCTTCACATACATTATCTTAGGGTTTGTTCACCACTCCATAAAGTATTATGCAGTTTGATTGGTTGTGCTTGATGGCAACGTAAAAAGGGCGATCTACCTTAATTTCATCACTTGGAAGACTGCGAAATGACATCACAGAGGCAGTAGAGCTAGCTGCTTTAGTCCCTTTTTCATCTACCTCAAGGGAAGTTTGGTGGTATACCTCAGACATGAACATATTGCCTTGCTTTGTCATTCCAGAGAAATTTGCTTTGGCTTGGCTGAATGGATCTGTAATTCCCATGGACTTCAGTATTTCTTTAAGCGAAAAGTTTTTTTCCACTTTAAATTTTGGTACCTGTAAATCTATATTAGTCATCGTCATACCCTCTGGGCTGATCCAAGCACTCAAGTCTTTATGTGAATCCATGTCTTTTATCTGTATATATAAAAAAAAAAAAATCAGCTGAAGAATGAATGTTCTTTGAGCTGGTCTGAACCTTAATCCTTATTACACAGGTCACCATCAACCCTAAATTTAAAGGTCTCTTGTAAAAAAATGCAGCATTTGTAACCCTGTAGCATTTTTTTCTGGTCCTGAACACAAGATCATTATTGTCCATGGGACAATGTACACAATTCTGGAAATGTCCTAATGCAGTCATGCATCAAAAGCTGTAAAAAAATATAGAAAAAAAACTTTATTTACGGAACTCTTAAAATGGATGTAAACCCGAAAAAAAAAAAAAATTAATAATTCTGTCTGGTAGAGTATAGCATGTCATATCATCTGTGCCCAGTCTTGCCACAAAGAGTTAATGCAACTGTGAGTAATGAGCTTATCTTTTTTCAGGAAGAGAAAGTCCGACTAACAGGGAAATACACAGTCAATCCACCCCTTGCTCTGTGAGTGACAAGCAATTTGCTTATCTCCTTCACACAGCAGAGAAAGTTTTGCACTCCTTCCCTCCTCAATGTCTCAGTATAGAGGTGGGTGGGGAGGCTTGTGACATCACAACTCCACCCACCAAACTCCAGCAAACACAGACACCCTCTGATTTCAGAGTTTTACAGAGCTGCTAGTGCTTACAGGAAGGACATTTGAAAGGTAGGGATAGATGCAGGAAGCTTGCATGTATATATACATTAATACTGTGTCATTAGTTTATACCGGGTGCAGGGTGGGTTTACATTTACTTTAAGCTCAAGCTGAAATCTACACCCAATAGTAAAGGAGTTCCTGGTGATGCTGATCCATCCAAGGTTTCAGTCAAAGAGCATGTCTGAAAGGACGCACTGCTGTGCTGTTTCTTTGGAAAACCTATAGTGCTCTGGAAATCTTTTGAATGTATTAATTGTTTAACGGCATATGTCAGAACATGCTCTAAGCATGAATACCATAGGTGTGCACAGCCTATTGCATTAGGGTGTGCACCCTAAAGCTCAAACACACATGTGTGTGTGTCTACATGTATATGACCCTGGCACATTGATCTCCCTGCCGGCTCAGTGAAAGAGAAGTGCATAATCACTTCTCTTATGGCAGATCCAGTAGGAGGGAGATCTCTCCCTTCTTCCTGCTGGCACACAGAGCGATAATGCTAATGCACATGGGGCACTGTGCGCACGCCTATGATGAAAACATTATAGAGAACATTTCACAGTCACTGTTACGTGCCCTAGTTGATGCTGCTATACAGGGCTGCAGGCTGCCGTTGCCCAACTCCTGGAAGATGTTCAAGGGCATGCATTGGGGTTTACTTACTAAAGGCAAATCCACTTTGCACTACAAATGTACTGCAAGTGCACTTGGAAGCGCAGTCGCTGTAGATCTGAGGGGGACATGCAAGGAAAATAAAAAACAGCATTTTTGCTTGTACATGATTGGATGATAAAATCAGCAAAGGTTCCCCTCATTTCAGATCTTCCCCCTCAGATCTACAGCGACTGCGCTTCCAAGTGCACTTCCAAGTGCACTTGCAGTGCACTTGTAGTGGAGAGGGGATTTGACTTTAGTAAATAAACCCCATTGTGTTATGCTGCACGGGTATGCTTTGCCACAGGGCTATCATTGCCTCTGTGGGTTAGGAACTACAGCTTCAGGAGCTTAGCTGTGACAGAGACCAGCTATCATGGCAGGTTCCATTTAAATTATACAACATCAAGGCTTTGTGTTCTAAAACTGTTCTATTCTGTAGCACTGTTTTGACTTACCTTTTTAAAAATGGCATTATTATCTGGAATTATGATCACCATACTAAAATCTTCTTTTGGCCCATAGGGAAGCTCCACAATTTTTAAGCCAGGATTCTTCACATATTTTATTTTGAAGTAATTTATCATAGTCATCATTTTAACTGTTACTTGGTCATTCTGAAAAACATTCAAATCATATGAAATGTATTTTATTATTCATGGTTATTACTGTGCAATAATAAATGTTCATATTCTCACAATAATAAACATATCTACAAGAATTAACATATCAAACTTTGTCATAAGACCCTTTGCTATAATCTCAAACTGTAGATTGGCATTTCATTGCCACCTCCTGGTTGTTTGATAAAGCTGCAAGAATATACATATGATGGAAAATCCTTTTAAGTTCAAAGAATATATTTTGATGTAAAAGGGTCACGTCACACAAAACTGATAATTAGTTATTTTTAAATGCTGCAATGTTTAACTACCTGTTTCTTATATTTCTCATATATTCAAATGGTGTGATCTCTCCCCTTGATTTCCCCAGCAAGCACATCTGCAGCAAATATTGCAAGGGAGTTCCATGCTCCTAGTTAGATTTCATATTAAATTTGTATTATGAATAATGCATCAAGGGTCATCAGAATATCACAAGCCAGGCAGAAACCAAGCCAGAAACTACATTTGGAAAAATCACACTAATATACTGCTTTATGAAATATAGGAAGTAAGTGGGAAACATAGCCAACCAAACTCCAATGATACCCGAAATATTGGATCTAATTATCACCAGGAATAGTAGATGCAGGGAATTTGCATGTTTTCGCTGTTTGCACTGGTCTTCTCTGGGTATTCCATTTTCCTCCCAAAATCCAAAACATAAGGCCTGCTCCAACTAATAAATACTGCATATTTCCATTGAGTTTATTGGCTGTATTCTTCTGCCTCTTGGAGAAGCCATTGGTGAGATCTGTTTGGCTAAATTCCCATTTTTACCCAAATGTCATGCCCACTACCAGGCCAAATGATGGTGACACATGCACCCAAAGATATGGTAGATTTCTCACCAGAAATAGTACATGTGAGGAGTTTGCATGTTTTAGCTGTGTTTGTGCTTGTTTCTTTTGATTTTTGCTCTTTGGTTTAGCTATTCTTTAAGTAAATAGATCATAATATGTATAGATAGATGTACATACCGATAGTAAGGTAAAGGTATCCTCATGGGTCCTTGATTCACGAAATGGTTTTGTCCAGTTTGCAGCAAAATACAATGTATTTGTAACAACCAGTGCTGTGTTCGGGGAAATGGATTGCTCGGGCAATAATTGTTGAATTTCCCCTTTAAAATATTAAAGTAAATACATTGGAATTTGTACATTGCAGTAAATAATTTCTGCCTATTTGCAAAACTTAGATTTAATGTAACCAAAAGGACTTTTGTTATTGTAAACAGACAATAATACTTTGGGGTGTGGGTATAAAACAATTTGTTACGTGAATGTCATAAGCATTTCCCCAACCCTCACAAATTATGGCCATATGTTGCCTACTATGTTGATTTCCTATGATCATCAGCTCCATTTAGTGTCCATAATATACATCATTTCCTGATACCACATTATAGCCACTAGGCAAAGGCTAACTAGGCAGACCAAGTTCCATTTTGAGCTAAAATACCGCTTTTGAATGGATTGGCCCTTGAAGTGGCTGATTTAAGAAAACTGGAGCAGAAAATTCGGACAAATGAGAATCTAATTAGGTTTCATATTTCAAAAGAAACTGAAAATTGCATTGATATGGTCAATTATGATAATTCTGTTTCATATTATGTATTACATTTTTTATAAATCATGCATAGGCCTATTGGTGTTTTCAAGTTCAAATACCTGCAAACATCAGTTAGACATATAACATATTTGAGATGCTTCCTTATTGTATTCTGTGCCGCTGAGATATGTTCCGCTTTTTACCCTGTACTTACATCTATTTTTGTTTTTCAAACTGAGACTCTGACTCATGGTAGTTTATACTGCATTAAAATACCATTCTATTGTAATATCATTGACCCAGATTAACTGACCTTGCTTTCTGTGTCATCTGCTAATTTCCCAGCCTGTTTGCTAGAACTGAACTTAAACTGCATATTCTAGCTTTTCCTCAATGGATGACATTACTATCACTTTGCTACATTTGGCCACATAATTTCATGGGCAGCATTGCAATATACCAATATTTGCAGTAACCCGGGATGAAAGGGCATGATTTCCTATGTAGATCAAACTAATATTTCAAGTTGAAGCTTTGCCAGGTCTTAGAGCATGCTGACTACTTTGGGCTGATGATAGCACTTCAAGGGTCATTCCACCATACAAAACTCCTAAAGGTGCTGTACCTCAGCCCATATCATGGTGGTGCATATTTTGCTATAGAAACTTTTGCTGCACCACATAATTCTGCTAAGTGTATGTTCACTTTGGTAGGTAAACGTTACTAAACAAAGTTAAATTATATTCGCTTTGAACACCCAATTATGTGGTAGCAATAAAACATTTTGAATTTCCCTATCATATGTTTGAGTATTTGAAATGAATACATGTTCACTTTATTTACAACATACACTTTACTAATTGAAATGCCTCCAATTGGAGTTCATTTACTAAATTAATATAAATACCCGATCATGTGCAAAGGGAAGACAGTTTGCCTTTTTTTATTTGCAAGCATATGATTGGATATTCAAAGTGAACACAGTTTCTCCCTATTCACTAAAATTCAATTTGCTAGGTAAATGGTCCCTATTATTTTAGTAAATCAACTCTATTGTCTCTGGCTCTGTCAAGGTAAAATCACAACATGAAGTTGCAATATTAATGTTGCTAGGTATTGCTTTGGTCCCTGAATTGGCATGCAGAAGGAACTGTAATTCCAGAGACAGGACATCCCAGGAGACTGATCTCAGCTCTCAGATTGCAGGGGTACATTTAATTCTTCTCTTTTTTTCAAGACACCTGATTTATTGCATATCCAGAATTTTAGTGTAATTGGAATTAACCTTTTAAATTGTAATGGTACTTTGTTGAATATCTTATTAAACAAAAATAATAATTTTTCAGATGTTCTTCTTTTCATTTGTACTGCAGTCATTTAAATAAAACCATGAAACAGTAATTTAAATAAAACCATGAAACATACCATTTGTTTGTTGACTAATCCAATTATTAATGTACTGTCTTGATTTTTCTGCATCATTATAAAAGTCAAGTTGTTCCAAGCCTGCACTATACAGATTCTTAGTATCTTTCAAAAATGCCTGAAAAACAAAATACAACAAAATGAATTCATTTTTTTCACTTTTCCATTTTGAAAAAACTTACATCAAATTACCAAACTTGCAATATTTCTTAAAGCAAAAATGATTAATGATTTATTAATAAATAGAGAGCTGTATCTATTTCACCCAAAACGGAACGATCCGCTTGTTTGCACTCCCCTGCACTACCATATTTGGGGTGTCCCATTTTTTTAGGGGGGGCAAGTACCTGGTTTTGACAGGTACCCGCTCCCACTTCTGGTCAGACCACCACAGCAATCTAAGCGGAAGTTTGCCCACACCCCTTCTTCCCCCTGCAGTCTTCTGGGACACATCACAGGTCCCAGAAGACTGCGAGACCATTCACAAACAGCAGTGCGGCTCCTGCATCCACAGTAGGAAACCGGCTGTAAAGCTTGAAGGCTTCACTGACGGTTTCCCTTACTTAAGATTCCGGCGCCTGGACTTGAAGTCGATTGAAGAATTGGCTCGAGCGAGGACCTCATTGGATCCCTGGACAGGTAAGTGTCCTTATATTAAAAGTCAGCAGCTACAGTATGTGTAGCTGCTGACTTTTAATATTAGGACACTTACTTGTCCAGGGATCCCGCAATGTCGGCTCCCCAGCCAATTTTCCAGTTGTCTCTCGGGTGCTGCCGTCGCAAATTCCTTGTAAGGGAAACCGGCAGTGAAGCCTTGCGGCTTCACAGGCAGTTCCCTACTGCGCATGTGCAAAGCTTTGCATAAAGTAAATGTTTAGTTATCACTTTAGTGCATGAAAGCCAACCCCAAATTTTCCTTTTCATTGGAAAAAACATAGAAATAACAAATACATTTGGGCATTCTTGTTTAAGAACACATTGCTATTTTTTTCCATCTCCCTGTTCTCTATTTTTCATCAGTGATATCACAGTAATGTAATTTAAATATGACATGATATACCTAAAGTGTATCTAAACAAAAAAGAAAATGAAAAACATTGTAGCTTACCTGTTTTGTGGTGGCTGAATTAGCCTTCATTTTTTTAAACTTTGTTTCCTTTATTTTTACCTGTGACCCCGTAATAACTCACTTCCTAACCTAGAGTGTTATTGCCCATTCACCATATTACAGTATCTGACATAAGTGAGTACACCCCTCACATTTTTGTAAATATTTTATTATATCTTTTCATGTGACAACACTGAAGAAATGACACTTTGCTACAATGTAAAGTAGTGAGTGTACAGCTTGTATAACAGTGTAAATTTGCTGTCCCCTCAAAATAATTCAACACACGCCATTAATGTCTAAACCAAAACGTGAGTACCAAAGTGAGTACAGCCCTGTTCCCAGCGGTTTAGACATGAATGTCTGTGTGTTGAGTTATCTTGAGGGGACAGCACATTTACACTGTTATACAAGCTGTACACTCACTACTTTACATTGTAGCAAAGTGTCATTTCTTCAGTGTTGTCACATGAAAAGATATAATAAAATATTTACAAAAATGTGAGGGGTGTACTCACTTTTGTGAGATACTGTATATCTTTAGAGTAGCAGCGCTGTTACCACAGGCCACTCACTCCTGATTTGGAATATAGAATACCTACCTCTCTTCTCATCTCAATAACATGGGGGGGGGGGGTAATCTGTAATCCACGGAGGTGAACTGGGCAGAGTTAACAACATTGCTTGGGATTTCAGTGCAACAAAGGCACAGAGCATAAGAATTTACAAGCCCACTGAATTTCTGGCAAGATCTATAGGCATATTTAACAGGCCAAGAGGGAGCAAAGCTGTCCTGTGCTCAGTCTCAATGTGCCTGATTTGCAGCACATTGTTGTAATTTGTCCCGCAAATCACGCTATTCTTTTCAAGGGTTGATTTACTAAAGGCAAAAAGACTGTGCACTTTGAAAGTGCAATTACTCCTGACCTAAAGCTTCACTTTACAAAAAATACCCAATCACATGCAAAGAAAATGACAAAAACAGCATTTTTGCTTGCACATGATTGGATTATGGAAGTCGACTGACCTTAGCCTCCTTTACTAAGCACTAGAGTAACTGCACTTGGAAAGTGAACACTCTGTTTGCTTTCAGTAAAGCTGGGTTCATATATGTGCAAATTGGATGTCGGTTTCCCCGCATCCAATTCACATGAAATGCAAATATGACGGGCTCTCAATGGAGTCGGTTCACACAGGTCTGGGGCGGCCTCGGAGCGGATTGCAAAAGGGTCCTGTGCTTGTTTAGGTATGTTTCAGGTGCAAATTCTGACAAAAATTCTGACCTGAATCACACCAGAAACGGTGAACAGACACGCACCGGCCCCCAGGCGCGAGCCTGTGGCCGCACATATGTGAACCTGGCTTTAATCAACCCCAAAGTGTACTACACATTTCTACTTTATTATTAGCACATATATTCAATAATATAGATATGTCAACATGTAGAGTCGCGATCCTGAGTATTCTACAACAGATATGACTTTATAAATACCATAGGCGGCTAGATGTATAAAACATACAGAAAGAAGAAATCTTAGGATAACTGATAAGGACTAAGCCCATCTAATAAGATCTAGTTTGCTAGCTTGTTAGTATATAATAATCACATAGTATTCCAATTACTTTTAATGACCACTTCGATTTCTAATAGCCTTGGAAAACAATTCACTGTTTGGATAAAACCCCCAGAAAATGAGAAAATGTATTGTAGCAGACCTTAGAAGTGGTGGCTGCATTTTCTTTTTTCCATTATTCTCACCTGGTAATCCTGCAAGTAACTCACTTCCTGTCCCTGCATGGCTATACTCTCTTCTACACTATATCAATAGAGGTAGCCATGGCTGTCACCCAGGGCGGACTTCCAACATGTCAGCTATTGTTCATCTCCATTGCACGGGGGGTTGATGAGATTAGTAGTTTTCATGAGAAAGTTGAGATAATTTTGGCTCTAATAGGTGCTTAAAAAAAAACACCCCGGAATTGTAATACGTGCAGCCCGGCGTCCTGTAAGGGGCCAGGCGTATGGATAGAGGAGGCGGCGGAAGGGATGGGGGGGGCGGTGCTCCTGCACCCACAATGTAAATATGAATTTAATACTTTTTTTTAATACAGTAAATGCTTTTAAACCGAATACTGTGCATTCATTTTGTATTTTAATGTCCTAATTATTGGCTCAAAAAACATTCTGATATCATATAGCTTGAAAAAAAAAGGAAGATACCTCAAAAAAAGAAAAAGAAATAAAAATTTTAGATTCTTACCTGAAAAAATTCAAAAGACTTTTGTCCAAATAATTTGTTGGCAATAATTAATATGTGTCCATCGCCTTTTTTCTCTAACTCCTCCCAAAGATTTTTGCATCCAAAATGGACATCTTTAATATCGCTGAAGTGCAGTGCCTTGCAATATTAATAAATACATTGTTATTAGGGACTGACATTTTCAATGAACATCAAATAGTAATCTTCAATAATAATCATTCTGTTATCATCTTTCTAGTACGAAAATAAGCCCAGAGAAGACATTAATAGTGTTGTCAGGATTGAAACGGTCTACATGTCCAAGGTTGTTAGTGGTATACCTCAAGGTTCCCCCAGGTTCAGCGTTGGGACCATACATTTTTAACCAGCTTAGAAGTGATATAGAGTTTAGGAATAAAGGTACCATTTCAGTATTTGCATATGACACTGAGCTTTGTAGCTGAATAAAGTATCTACAAGATGTTTCTGACTTAAATGCACTGTTTGATTGGGCAACTATGTGGTAAATTATTATTATTATACAGGATTTATATAGCGCCAACAGTTTGTGCAGCGCTTTAAAACATGGGTGTAGACAGTACAATTACAATACAAATCAATACAATACAAATCAATACAGGATAAATCAGAGGGCCCTGCTCGTTAGAGCTTACAATCTAGAAGGGAGGGTCAAGAGGGCCAAAAGGTAATAACTGTGGGGGATGAGCTGATGGAGAAAATGAAAATACAGTTGTTAGGTGTGGGTAGGATAGGGTTCTCTGAAGAGGAGGGTTTTCAGGGATCGTCTAAAAGCTAATAGAGTAGAAGATAATCAGACAGTTTGGGGTAAGGAGTTCCATTAAATGAGGTTTAATGTTGATTATGGTCGAAAAACATGCATGCATCCTACACTTTAGGTGGAATACAACTGGGGAAGTCAATGATGGAGAAGGATCAAGGTGTTTTGGTAGATTATAGATTTATGAACTGTATGCAATGCCGGGCTGAAGTTTCTAGGATGAGCAAGATACTATCTTGTATTAAAATAGGTAGCAGGGTTGATTTACTAAAGGGAAAAAGTCTGTTAAATTTGCAAGGGAAGTTGTACTATGCAAAGGGATTTTCCGCATTGCTTAGTAAATGTACTGAAATTTCACTTTGCAAAGAATAACCAATCATGTACAAGAAAAATAAAAAAAACATTTTTTTTGTTGCACATAATTGGAAGTCAGCCGATCTTTTCCTCATTATTATTATTATTATTATACAGGATTTATATAGCGCCAACAGTTTGCGCAAAATGAAGGCAGACAGTACAGTTACATTACAAATTGGTACAAGAGGAATCAGAGGGCCCTGCTCGTTAGAGCTTACAATCTAATTCACTGAACAATGTGGAAAAGTCCCTTGCAAAGCGCCACTTCCCTTGCAAAGTGAACAAGTGCTTTACAAAATCAACTCAATAGACTGAGACTCCAGAGAGACAGAATGGCATGACTGTCCTTGTACAAAGCTTTGTCAAGGCTTCATCTTGAATATACAGTTCACATTTGGGCACCAGTTAACAAAAAGATATTGTGAAACTCAGTGGCGGCCGATGTCTTTTTCTTTTGGGGGAAGCGGCAAAAACAGCCCCCCCCGGGAGGGCAGTCGGGACATCAAAGTCCCACACTAACCCCATCTAGAGGGCTGCGGTGTCCGGCGAGTGGGTGCTTTCCTTCTCCTCCTCCGTAGTGTGGATCACGGCGGCTTCCGCCGTGTATCCCCCTCCTCCTTCTTAAAGACATCCAATAGGATCGCCTGCCTCCTTAGCCAATCGGTAAACAGGTAACTGACGTGTGTTTCCTGATTGGTGGAGATGCGATCCAGTGTTAGAAAAGCGAATATTCATTTGCTTTTCTAACACACGTGAGTGGGCTGCAAGCGCAATTCTCTGCGCTCGGAGCCCACTCTATTTTGAAGCCTATTAGAGCCTATGGCTCTAATCAGGTGCTTCAAAAACACCCCTGCCGCTGTAATTCATGCCCCCGGCGTCCTGACAGGGGCCGGATGCATGAATAGTGGGGTGGCAGCGGCCATGGATAGATTCATGCTATGCATGAATCTATCCATTTAGCACACGGGGATGGCGAGGATAGAGGCGGTGGTGCCCGTGCACCCTTAATAGAAAGGCCCCTGGTGGAACTGAAGCAAGAGCAGAGAAGGTCAAGTAAAGGGGTAAGCGCTTTAGAGGACCTCAGCTATGAGGATAGATCAACTAAAATGTATGTATTCTCTCTTGAGAAGAGGCAATTATTGGTGCATTTGATAACCTTGTATACATAGATAAATGGTTCATATAGTGAACTTGCTGCAAAGTTGTTCACTTTAAAGTCATTGTAGAGGACAAGGGGCCACGCTTTGTGTCTGGAGGAAAAGAGCTTTAACCTCTATGTACAGAAAGGCTTCTTCTCAGTAATGCCCATACAAGTGCGGACAAGTCTTCCTCGGAAGCTGGTTCTAGCTAGCTAAGTAGAATGTAAAAAAAAGACTAAATGTGTTTCTAAAAACACAAAGCATAAATGGCTATGAATATTAAGTAATGATATTAATAATATTAAGTGTTAAGTAACAAAACCTTAAATTGTTGATCTAGGGAATGTCCAAGTGTATTTTAAGGGATTATTGTTTTATTGTTGTTGACTTATTTACATCTTGTGATGCCACTACTGTCGTAGTGGGAAGTTAGGGGTTAACTGTATTTCCTGTTTTTTTTTTTTTTGCTGAGTCTGACCCCCAGTCCTGTTTGATATAAAAGAGATGGAGGCTCAGACCCAGAGAGAGAGAGATAGTGCAGAATGAAGTAAGGGGAGCTTGATTTAGGCCTGGTCCACCTTGCCTGGCCCGCCTGATGCCGTTACCAGGGTATGGATTGCCAGTATCATGCCAAAGTTGGAGCTAGATTCCAGACATGGACTCAATCAGTATTGGACTTTTGCTTGAACAGGTATGCCAGAACAGCTACAAGCCTGAAGTTAGGGACTAGTAATGTTAAGAAATGTTGGCACTATATCTTGGACTGTCAGTTGTCTCTGTCATCATGTTAATTTATTCTTTAAGTAGAAATGTTTGAAACTTTAACTTTACCATATATTGTAGTTACAGCTCAGGTCACTAAGCACATTGCAGTATAAAGACATGAATACAAGAGTTAATACAGTGATTAACAAAGAGTAACTAAGCTATTTCTAGCCATAAGCGCATAAATGTGACAGGTGCGAGGGAGCAAAGGAGATGTTGTCGGCAATCCTTGATCCCCTTAGTCCTCCGCTGAGGCCCTCATCCTGTACACAGGTACAGAAGAGGAAGACTTAAGTGAAGTACTCGCTAGGTACATGGTGGAACCCCATACTGTTCCAGTGACGTAGCAGTAGTACATCAAGAGAGTCTGTTCATGTTTAGTCATCTGTCCAGGTCGTGGGCATGGCTCAAATAAAATTAGTGACCCTGTACAAAGTGCCTAGGAGAACCCACCCCAGGGGTAGGCCTCACACGTGACCCTTGCTTGGTGCCCAACAAGGAGAGAAACATGGGGGATGTGACGATCAGCCCTCGACCACTACCCTAGTACACATGTCTACTTCTACTTCAAAGAACTCCCTGAATCAACATTCTAAGGATGTTATTCCTCACAAGGAATTTAAATGTTGTATTTTTATTTTATATATATATATATATATATATATATATACACTAAATGCGTAAACTTACCTTACTTATCTGTGCAGCTGTGTTTCCCCTAGCTCCCAGAAACACCATTGCAAATGCAGTAAATAAACTGAGTGGTGAGAATACAACATTTTGGCCTTCAGCATTCCTACTTATTTGTCGGAAAGCATCAACTGCAAACTGGTTGTTTGCAGCACATACGTCCATTTTTATTTCTGTTAAATCTGGGGAAGAAAGTTAAAAAAAAAGAATGCATTACTAACACTTGTATTATTACTTGCAGCACTACAATTACACTTCTGGCCTTAACCAGTAAAGCGTTATTATTTTTAAGTGTAGACAAATAAGTAAACCCTGTGGATTGAACTAGTATTTTCAATTACAATGTACCAACATCCCAAACTTATTCATAAAGTGGTATTTAACCCAAAACAAAAATGTAATATATTGCAGCTTACCAATCATTAAATGCAGGGGCTGCATTAATTTTATTTTTTTATGCTTTTTCCCTCTATTTTCTCCTGGTGATCTGGCCAGTAACCTTGTTTTTCTCATTTTTGATAGAGTGGGAAAGAGTTAGATGTGTGTTTCCACTGAGGACACCCCTCTATCTGTACTGGTGTCCATAGTCACAGAGAAGGAAAGTTAAGGGAATTAAAAATGTTCCTAGAACAGGAGGTAAGCGGAAATCTTCTAATGGGGACACCCCTGTTTAAGGGGGAAATTACACTCACTTTGGGGGATGTTATTTAATTTCCTGTTGCCTTTCTGGGAAAACTTTCCCAATGGTACACAGACAAAAAAATGATGGCTCTTACCAGCAAATGCTCACAAAAATGAATGTGTTCTCAAAATGTATACAAGCACTATCGATTGACTTTTCACTGACTGCTAATAAGCTCAGCAGGGTAGTACCTGTTGCCCCTCGGATGTACTTGTGACCTTAATTTGTCACTTTTAAAATGAAAAATATAAGGAAACAATATATACATGTTTTTGAAAAGTTGTAATGACCGATGAGTGGCACAACCACTGCATTTAAAACATTCATTTTATGCCAGACTACTCATGCACGATCGTGAGTGAGTAGAAATCTGTAACTTTAGTATATTCTACAGGTATGTATATCTCTCCATTTGAAGGTTGTAGCAGATTTTTTTCAGACATGCTGCAAAGTATTCTGTTACATTTTCAAGTAGTGAAAATAAAAATAAATATATTATACTACTTAAAGTATAATTAAAAGCAAAACTTTTTTTTTTTTTAAGTTTTGAATAGAGTCGAGGAGGATTAGGACCCCTGTCAGTTTTTATTGCTGTGTGTGCCCCTGATCCACCTTCTCTATTTGTCCCGTTTACTATTATCATTGAAAGTGAAGAAAATCACAAATTTTGGGTTGTACCCAGAAAATTAATATAGGGGAAATGTTCCAATGATTACACTAGTTCTGATGGCCTGGGGGTCCCCAATGGATTCCCTTAATTTGCAGGGATTTCCCCTTACTTGCTGTTTGGCTATAGGACAGGGCATGAAGTGAAATCTACGAAATGGGACACAGATGGCGAACAAAAATCTGCATGTGTTATAACCCTCCCTCAGATCCCATACACACTATACAACTTTTGTTGTCTGATTTCCATGAAATTTACCAAAACCATGTAGTGCAAGGGCCTGCCTGATTACATACAAATTGAAACTCTTAAAGTGGTGCATTTCACCTTAATGTATTCTATACATTAAGGCAAAAAACCTTTTCACCTGCAGCAGCCCCCTGAGCCCCTCTTTACTTACCTGAGCCCAAAACAAACCCGCGGCGGGACAAGCCTCTCAGCTCACTCAAGCTGATCCGGTTCTCATTGGCTGGATTGATAGCTGGGGAGCCATTAGCTACCGCTGCTGTCAATCAAGTCCAGGGAGCTGGGGGGCGGGGCCGAGTCACGCTGTTTGTATGAATACAGACAACAGGAGGACTCGGGATCGCGCCTGCACGGGTGACCCCAGGGAAGTGTAGTGGTCACTCGAGAAGAGGAGGAGCCTGGAGCACTGCTGGAGGACCCCAGAAGATGGGGTTAGGGGCCCCTTTGTGCAAAACCGCTGCACAGAGGAGGTGAGTATGACGTGTTTGTTATTTTTTTAAAAAAATATATGAGCCTTTAGAATCACTTTAAGTTTTGACCTCATATTATATGGTTTTGGTAAATCTGAAGGAAAAAATCTACAGAAAATTGTATAGTGCTTATCAAGCTTTACTCTATCCAAAATGAAAAATAAAAGTTTTGTCTATAGTTCCGCTTTAAGTCTGTAGGGTTGTTCATAAAATCAATAACTATTCTGCAATATTTGATGCCATTCAATTGAATATTGTGTTCTTGGAACAAGAAATGTTTAGATTTTTTTGGGTTATTAAAATATATACATGCTTTAGTTCTCTTATACACATTATATATGTATTTACGTATTATATATTTTGTCTGCTAAAGCCATGTAATAAAACGTACATGTTTTCATTCAGAGATTATAGCTGGTTTGTGTGTAATAAACTGGTCTCCTGGAGACAAATTTAATAGCTATACTAATCACCAACAAAGGATAAACAAATACTGACAATGACAATTTTCATAAAAATAATTAAGCCAATGTGCACCTTCCTGTATATCCACCTGAATTTAAGTAACTATTTACCAATGTTATATTTAGGTAGAAGGTAGGAATGTTCTTCAGGAAAACTATTTTTACATCTCATACCATTAATTAGAGAGACTACTTCCCACCCACAACAATATATTAGGAGTTACACCTACAGTTATTACTTGGAGAACACGTTTGTACACGCCTTTGACCAGCAACCTGACAAAAGTAATTCTGAGCCACTTCAGTCTATGAGCTAAACCCACAGTAAGGCTCCATGCACACTGTAGCTGTTAAACTATAGTTTTTTGGTGTTTGGGCATTTTTTTTAACAGCCCATAAATACCCCTCTATGTTATCCTATATGTCCATGCACACACGGACCTTTATTGTCGTTTATCAGCAGTGGAGTTCATGGGCTGTTGTCAGAACGCCCTTAAATCACATTCAAGAGTCGTTCTTCTGACCACAAAAATGTTGAAAGCTTAAAAACGCTCATAAATGCCCAAAAATGTGGCTCACCATTGTTTTTTGTTGTTTTTGATCCATTGAAAAAAAACATGCTGATGCTCAAAAATGCTAGTGCATTAACGCTGATAAAAGCTGAAAAACTCACTACAAGGCTACTGACATTTTTAGATCTTTTTTTAACGTCCTGTGAGCATGGAGCCTTAAGAGACGCTATCTTGAGAACAAGTACATTTTTAAAATATTAATACCTAAACTTTATTATAGCTAGCTTTAAAAAAGACCATGTTCTTCATAAAAGTGTTAAACTGTAACTGCATCTCTTGTTCAGGAATACATGAAAATGGTGCCCACAGCCACAGTACCGATCACAAATGTGTTAAAGCAGTTTCAGCTTGCCATCCACGGAAGAACCCCGCCCCCCTCTAACGTGTTTCACCCAATTTGAGGTTTAGGCCGGCCATACATAGTACCAGCAGGCACCCGCTGAGATTTAAAACGTTAATGGGCAGGTTGATCAATTGATCAACTTGGGTACAACCAGCCTGCCGGATTCTCTTGTGATCATCGCAAGTGGCTGCTATAGCTGCTAGTAATAATCTCAATCAGGAGAAGACAATAGCCTGGCAGGAGGGACTACTCTGTCAGCACTATCTGTATTGATGGGGGAATCAAGCTATTTTTTTTTCTAATGCTGGACTTGAATGCTTGAAAACCAGTGGCTGACTGGCTCCGATCAGGGCTCTCAGCCTTGCGGGGGAGGAAGGGCGTCCCCCTGTCAGAACACAAAGCTCAGCAGGGGAGATCGCTGTACTAACATCGGATTGTTAGCAAAGCGGCTCCAACCAGAGCTATTAGCTTTTTTCTTCAACCCGCTGGGTTGAACGAAAAAAATAAATAATGGTGTGTACTAGGCTTTAGGATTATGCAATGTTATTGTCTCTGATTACAAGGGTAATATTATCACAAATTACAATGCAATTCCTTTTCAAAAGCTCTTTACAAATAAAAACTAATTACAGGTTAGTTTATGTAAAAAAGAAAAAATGTAAACATTTTTTGAGAAATCATAAAACTAAAGGTAGTTAAAGGAAACCTGCATTGCTTGTAATATGTGGGCTGCTGTTGGTGCCCTTCTGAAAATGCTATTTGCCTGGCAAGGTGAGACAGATGTGCTCAATCTGAATTACAACAGATTTCCTTTAACAAGTTTTATTAGAAAACATGTCATACTTACAGATCATATAGCTAATCTTGGATATACTGAGCCTGTTTGTAAATTATCAGCAAAAAAATAAATAAGATTTTTGTTGCACTATAGTTCTCCCTCCATTTTGCCACATTGCCAGTGACACCTTCCTTGAGTTGTCATCCAGGTTCAGCATGCACTTCCTGCACTGAGATGCTGGCTTAGAAATTACCCAGTCATGTAAATCAAGTGTCTGTGTTGCTTTTGGCTGTGTTCACAAATGTGTGCCACAGATCCGCCCCTACTGCAGCCCTACTTGCTACAAAGTTACAATGTTGCAGTCTGATCATTGGGGGAAAGTAGAGTGAGAGAAAGTTTCCTTCTATCTGTAGCAGGTTTGTGACATTATCTCAGCCTAGGCAAAGTCTTGTGACCGCAGCTCAAGAACTGCTTTTAAAAGCGGAGTTCCACTCAAAAGTGGAACTTCCACTTTAAGGGAAGGTGGCCCCCGACATGCCACAATTGGCATGTCATTTTTTTTGGGGGGGGGGACCCTATTTTCACAGGGTCCCAGGTCTACTTCCTCTCCTAGAGCCGTGGCTCCGGAAGGAAGATCACCCCCCCCCCCTCCTTGCGATCTTCTGGGACTCGTCACAGGCCCAGAAGATACGTCGGCCATTCACAAGGCGCAGTGTGCGCCTGGTTTTGTAGCCAAAGCTGGGTACCCACACTTGTGATGCTGGCGCCGCCAAAGGAGGGGGAGAAGAGCGAGCTGCATCACTGGAGCCTGGGACAGGTGAGTGTCCCATTGTTAAAAGTCAGCAGCTACACTTTTTGTAGCTGCTGACTTTTACCTGGGTGGAACTCTACTTTAAAGCCTAGCTCCAGGGAAAAGAAATCCTCCCTTGCGGTAGGCATTTCAGGGGTTAAATGCTCGTTCAGGTCTAGGATACCAGAAAAATCATTTTTACTTACCTGATCCCTACTCCCCTGGCAGTTGGCAGTTTCCTCTATTTTCCTATGCTCTAGTGGTGGACTGTCCATTGGTGTCCTCACGTCCAGCGCAGGGCTATGGACCCGTCATTGTACATGATGACATCCAGGCACCTGAGACCGCTGGAGCATAAGGGGGAAGAGGCTGCAGGTGCAGGCAAGCAGCATGGCGGGAGAGTGTGGCAGCAGGGGGATCGAGTAAAGAAATGTGCTTTTTCCAGTAATCTAGACCTAAATGATGAGCATTTAACCCTTGCACTGTGGGGCAGCCCAACTGCAAGGGAGGGATTTTGTTCCCCCTGGAGTTTAGCTTTAGCTAGATGTACAGATTTTTTCAAAAACTAAAGTTACTGAAAGGTCCACTTTAAGTATTGCAGATTGCTCAGAAGTTCAGAATGACTTCAGCTTTTAGAGATAATTGTGGAGAAAAAAATGGGAAGAAAATCTGTATAAAAGGAAAATCTATCTACAAAATAGATTTTGCATGATTTTTTTCCCTCTGCTTTTGAAATATAGTGAAAATATGTGTACATAAAAAAATACAGCAACATATTGATTTTGCCCTTTTTAAAATAGACTCTGCTTTTCTAGAAACACCACATTACTGCTGCAAACCTCATGGTTATTGGGAAAAATAATAACTAAATCATTAATACCCAAACTATAAGTCTAATGTATGATTTTATACAAAGCTTAAAACATCAGGGAATCTGGTTCTGTTTAGTTTCAAGAGTCAATATATATATATCATGAATATTTGTCATTAGAAAGAGGAGAATAAAAATGTCATTACCTTGTTTGCTTATCCTGTAGATCAAGCGCTCTGAGCTGCACAAGTAATCCATTCAAATATAAATACATTGCCACTCCCCTGGCAATATGAAATATGTTTTTATTTGGTATAATGAACAGATGAGACATCATTTAGAGAAATTATTTTAAAAAACCTTCTTGCATTGTTCTCCGGTCTGGGTGTGGTTTCAGGTTGTAATTGTGACATAAGGCTTTAATATTTTGTAGTGCTTTCACTTCTCATATGGAATTTAATTGTGCTGTAACCATCCCCACCTAAAAAATGAACTCCACCAAACTCTGTGGTTATAGTTAATTGAAATAATACAATTGTACTTTAAATTTAAATTCTACACTGACATCTCTTTATTATTATTATTATTATTATACAGGATTTATATAGCACCAACAATTTGTGCAGCACTTTACAATCTAAACAAAAAAATGCAAGGACAGGCTCGCTGATGGGGGGGGCCACTGTTCCTCTTGTAGGGGGCCCGAGCACACAGGGGGGCCCACACAGGGAGGGGGAATAATGATGGATGACAATTGTGTCTCTCTTCCTCCAGCAGCTGAAAGCTGGTCTCTCCCCCTCTCCCTGCTGTAGTGGCGGCTGGTGCTCAAAATTTTGGGGGCAGCACAAACTAACACCACCCCCCTGGGAGAGACGAACGGCGGCAATCACCCGCAACCCCCCCCCCCCACTAGCTTTATATACTGTATCTCTCATGGACTCCAGGGGTCAGGTCTCCACACTGAAGGCACAGTGTTACTAAACCCAGAACCCTGCATTCCCACACTACACAGAACATGGAAATGCAATTATTTTAGTAAATATAAACTGCTAAATACCTTTTCTCATCAGAAGTACTGTATATAGCAGTCTTGTGACTTCTATCAGTGTCTAGCCGAGCACTGGTTAAAGCTTGTAGGAGGAGTTTCCATTCTCCTCTGATTGCCCTATGAGGCTGCATGACCCCTGATTTTCTGTCTGGAGAGTGCTGATTGGCCCTGTGCTGATCACATGCACATGCACCAAACTGAGTATGTGCAGAGTGCCTTCTAGGGCTCTGTTCTATTAGCAGGTGGATTAGGGACAGTAAAAGAAGGGAAGTATCAGAGAAGACAGGATCAAACAGCCTTTTTACACAATGCAGAGGATTAACCCCTTAGGTTCCACAGTGAGTATAACAAGCATGCTTTACTGCATATACAAACTGATTTTACTGCTGTGGGTTTAGTAACGCTTTAAAGTAGACCAAGCATCAGATATATTTTTAATGTTAAAGTGACACAAAATAATATTCTAACTCTCCAAATCCATACTACCTAATGACCATCTAATCTATTTTTCATTTGTTTGTTACTGTGTTTTTTTTGCCTCCTTGTAATGTCCTCCGTGAGCTCCCTAACTTCTCCTTTGTTCAGTGTTCATTTTAGTTGCGATCATGTGCACTGCTCTATGCACACTACATATCCCATAGTCCATAATCCATAGTCCATCTCGGGATGCAGCAAGAGAGTGTAGCTATGTTCTTACATACAATGGGACTATGGAGGTGATTTTTGAGTTAAGAATACATACTTAATAATAATAAACTTTATTTTATATAGCGCCTTTAAAGGTGGCTTCTCAAAGCGATTTACAAGGAAAACACAAGAGATCCACCGGATAACAGGAAATACACGGGATAACATAACATAAGGGATAAAGGGACAATTAAGTGAAAGCTTGTCTAAAGAAAAACGTTTTTAGATTTGATTTGAATGAGTTTTGAGAAGATGACTCTCTGACATTCTTAGGAAGTGAATTCCATAACTTAGGAGCATAGCAGGAGAAGGCTTTGTCCCCCATTGAGTGTAGGTGAGTAGGGGGGACACACAGTAAACCAGAAATTGAGGAGCGGAGGTTACGAGGGGGGGAGTAAGTTGAAAAAAGTTCAGAGATAATGGGGCACCAAGCCATGAAGAGCCTTGTAGGTGAGCAAGAGGATCTTAAAGTCTATGCAAAACCTGATGGGTAGCCAGTGCAAGGACTACAGGATAGGGGTAATATGATCACTTTTACCAGACCTAGTCAGGATTCTGGCTGCAGAGTTTTTAACATATTGGAGCCGATTTATGATGGATTTAGGTACACCAGCATGTAGAGCATTGCAGTAGTCAAGTCGGGAGAACACAAATGTATGGATCAGCTTTTCAGCTACAGTGTATGATAGCATGGGACGCAGCCGAGCAATGTTTCTCAAGTGGAAAAAAGATGTTCTTAAATAGAATTTGCATAGTGTAAGGCTGGCCATAAATTATACAATACAATTTATACAAAATTATACAATTTTCCTTTAGATTTACCAAAACCATATAATATGAGGTCAGGCCTAAACACTTTAAATTTGTACGCAATCAGGTAGGCCCTTGCACCTGTAGTTGAAGGTAAATCTAAAGGAAATTAAATAGAAAAATTGTATAATGTATGACCAGCCTAACGCTTACAAGTATTTATTACCTCTCACAGAAATCACAGTATTTCCCCAGACAATGACCTCATTTGCTTTTTCCTCCAGAAGAATGAAGACATCTTTGTGCAAGCATTATCTGATATGCCGGTCCAGAGGAGACTAGTAATGTAGATCTGATATAGGTTTCTGGTGGAGGGGAGACTGAGGAAATGCTTCTCTCTGCCTGTAGCTCAGTGAGGACATCCTCTAAACCTAGGCAAGCAAAGTCTTAGATAGGACCTCAAGAACTGATTTTTAATGATTAAAGAGAAAGGCTTTTTTCTGTTTTTGAAAAATTATACTGTTGCTGTATGTTGTGACATGTCAGGTTTATTCAATTCAAAGATTTGTGACAGGTCCACTTTTATAAACACCCCCCACCACCTACCCACCACACCCATTTATAAAGCCAACCAAGGGAGTCGTGTCTAAATTGTTGATTTCTGCTGGCTCTGCAAACACACCCCCGCTCCACAAAAATCGATTTACACATCAACTGAACGGAGTAGAAAATTACTATCTGAAATATTCTAGATACTTTTTCAAATTGCAATCATTTGGTAACTGAGAATGAATACAACCTAGTACATTTATTCTCTAAACCTGGTTAAATAGAAAAAAACTTTTTTTTCAAAGGGAAGAATTTGATTTAGGTGCAGGAGGACATCCACTCTGATGGATTATGACATGGAAGATGAAAAGAAGACAATTTGTCCAGAGTTTTACTGCACCTTGATACTCATTTGTATGACACATCAGCTGTCCCCTAATTATTTTCCCTTATGTCCTTGCCAGTACAAGTGGATGCATCAATGCAATCCAGAACACATTTGAATACAATAGGTATTA
This sequence comes from Glandirana rugosa, assembly GCA_018402905.1. Classification (NCBI taxonomy): domain Eukaryota; kingdom Metazoa; phylum Chordata; class Amphibia; order Anura; family Ranidae; genus Glandirana; species Glandirana rugosa. Next base: position 1,454,514 of record BLSH010306301.1, read on the forward strand.
CATAAAGGTTATTACAAATGAGTCATCCTGAATCCCAGACCTACATGGAAATGGATGATCTACAAGATACACATTGTAACATTATTATGTCATGTATCCCTATTTATTATAAGTACCTGTAGATGCACATCATTAAGGTTAAAAGGCTCTCTAAATGGGAGGGTCAATAACTTAATGTATAGATACATTTTCTAAAAGCCCAAAATATTTCTGAAATAGTAAAATAAATCTACATCAGACTGAACATATATTAACAATGAACTTCTCCTATTAGCTTCCATTTGGTCTGGTAAATATATCATTAAACATGTTTTGTTGTACATGTTAGGCCCTGTTCCCACCTGGTGATTTGGGGTCAAGGGCAGAATTGTAGTGATTTTGCTCACGATTCCAAATCACACTGCAATAGTGGCAAAACGTACCATGCATGATTGGATGCCATTCATTTTAATGGAACCTGAATCGTAGTGTGGTTTTGCCGCAATTGTTGCTCAATAAATCATGCGGCACTTGCAGCAAGCCACATCGTGCAAAGCTTGTCACCCAAAAAGGGGCAGGAGCTTCTTTCGGACTACAAGCTTTGTGTTTAGCAAAGTACATTGCGCGTTACAATCGCTGCAAAACTGCAACACATTTGAGCTGCCATTAAAAATGAATGGCGCCCAAACATGTGTGCAGTGTTTTGCCACTATTGCAGATTGATTTAGAATCGTGGGCAGAATTGCGCGACATTCTGCCCATGATCTCAAATCTCCAGATGTGAACAGGGCCTTAGATAAGTGCAAAAAAAAACAAACGGTTGATTCTGCTATGAAATCTGTGTTGATCACCATTAGTGCACAACAAGGGGTTATGGAGATGAGAAGGATATTGGTGGGGGGCTGTGTCCTTTGTAGTCTATTTGAAATGAAGTAGGCAGGACTGACACCCCCTGCTTTCAGAACTCTGTAGGGGAGATTTACTAAAACTGGTGCACACAGATTCTGATGCAGCTGTGCATAGTAACCATTCAGATCCCAACATCAGCTTGTTCAATAAAGCTTTGGCAATGAGCCCCTGTTCACATCGGCATGATTTGACAGGTCAAACCGCATGTCAAATCTGAGCCTATTTTCGGGAATAGGAGCGTCCCAATCGGTTTGATGCCGACTTTGTGGCACCGCACCGATTTCCAAAAGTAGTTCCTGCTTTTGGCGACTTTGGGTCGATTTCAATAGACATCTGTGCATGAACCTGCACAGATGTCTTTCAATTCGCCCCCAAAGTTGGAAATGCTGCTTTGATCTGAACTTGCACGATTTCAAAGCCTCGCTGTGTGAACGAGGGCTAAACCCTAGAAGCTGATGTGTTGTCAGCCTTAATAGGACATCAACAGCTCTCTACATTTTTGACACATCAACATTTATTTTTATGTACCTCCATTGTGTTTGAAGAGATAAATAATGGAAAAATGTGCACATATTGCAGATTCACCACCCGACTGTGCACTCTTTGCCCCCCCCCAAAAAAAAAAATTAGGCAAGGACTGAAGTCTATAGTATGTAAAGCCTTGTATAAACCGTCACCACTATATAAATATCTGTCATTTGTACCACAGTTTGAAACATTCTGATTAACATACAAAATTTGTAATAACTTAAACTTGTTATCCAGAGGTTGATTTTACAGGTAGATGAGCCACTCTGTCAGAATTCCCACTCAGGAATTTTGACAAAAATGTAAATTGGTGTACATTTGGGTTAGACATGAGTGCATACTTTCCAACTATCTGAGATTAAAAACTGACACAAGTGCACAAATTGTGTGGGCAAAATATACACCACTGCCATGCTCTAAAAGTTATATAGTTGTTCTTTTGTACTCATTATTTGTGTACAATAAAGTTATCCCTTACCCCTAGCAGCAAAAGGGTCACTGGTTCAAATCCCAACCACCACACTACCTGCCTGGAGTTTTCATGTTCTCCCTGTGCCTGCGTGGGTTTCCTCCAGGTACTCCAGTTTCCTCCCACACAGAGAGATGAAACATTCCATATAACCCCTTACTAAAACCACCAGCTTGAGCATATTGAGTTGAATAAACAGTAATCACAGAGTCTATACGCCACAAACAAGTTTTATTAAAGCCCTTTCATAAAACTGCCCATAAAACTGCCACCTCGTAAGACCTCTAGTCTAGCCATAATGCATGGTGTAAATACTTTACCAGAGTATTTAAAGGAACACACATTCAGTCTGGTGTTTTTTTAACTGTCAGAACCATGAACTATTAATATTCCATAAATCCTGATATGATAAAATATAAATATAAAACATTGTGAAGTGCTTTTTTAATCCCATTTATTTAGCTGTTGCTTGTTGTCTATTCTGTCATATTTTTCTTCTTTTCCTTTCATTAGAACAATATTTTAAAATATATTAGCTGATTCTCTAATTGTTCTAATCAGAAAGTAAAGAATTCCTGCTTCTTTAACCTCCCTGGCGGTATTACCGAGTGTGGCTCGGGGTGAATTTTCAGTACCAAGAGCGGTAACCCCGAGCCACACTCGGGATTGCATCGCTGGATCCAGGCAGCGCTACTCACCTTGTCCCCTGGATCCAGCGATGTCCCCCGCTGTGTCTGCGGGCTGTATCCTCCGCCCAATGCCTCTGTGTGCCGGGCTCCATTCCTGCAAGCGTCGCGTTGCACGGGGGCAGAGCCGGGGGCAAATTCAAAAAGTGAAACACACAGTATACATACAATGCACTGTAATCTGTAAGATTACATTACTGTAGAAATCATTTCACATCCCCTTTGTCCCTAGTGGTTTGCCCAGTGCCCTGCATGCACTTTTATATTATATATGCCATTCTTTCTGCCTGGAAACTTGAGAATGTCCATGGCAACCAAAAAGTGTCCCTTTACGTCAAAAGTGGTTTTTGATCAGCTAGAAAACAGCGATAGTAAATAAGAATCATTTGCAGAATTGAGTGATACTGATTTTTGGGGAAATTTATCATCAGACACTGAAAGTGACGACAGCGACAATTCTGCAAATGAGCAAATTTCAGTGTTTTTGATTTAATTACATTATTGAATAAATTTTATTACTATTATATTATTATTTTTGATAATTATTTATAGTTATTTATTATATTATAATTTATTATTTCTTGTTTCAAACTTTATCATACCCAGGATATCTACTAGACTCTTGTTTGGACAGATTTAAGTGAGTTATTCCTAAGAATTACAGGCCTACAATATAAAACGCCAAATTTCCATGCAAAATAATGGTACTGCTTTCAGCAACAAAAATCAGAAATAATCATACCACCAGAGAGGTTAAAGAGCAATATCATATTTTAACTCTGCTACTTTCCTGTTTGCGAGGCATTGGGTGTCACAGACACTCCTTGATACAATAAATATTGTGAATGTTGTGAATCAATCTGTATCTTCTTATTAGCAGCTGTCTCCATTAGCAACCAGGTTTTCCCAGTAGCAGCAGCAGTAGTCTTGATGATCCCATCTTGATGCTTTCCCAGGCTCTCCTCAATTTCCTCACCCAGGATCTCATGTGGCAGAGTGACCTCTGATACTTCATCTCAGACATCATAGTAAGGTGGCCAGATTTTTAAAATGAAATCCAGGGACATCTTTCATTTTTACTAGTAATGTCGGCAATCAGCGACTTATAGCGGGACTGCGATATTGTGGCGGACAAATCAGGCACTAAGTGACAATTTGTGGGAACCAGTGACACTAATAAAGTGATCAGTGCTAAAAAATATACATGGTCACTGTACTAATGATAATGGCTGGGAAGGGGTTAACATCTAGGGCAATCAAAGGGTTAAATGTGTGCCTAACAAGTGTTTTCTCTTTGTGGGGGGGGGGGGGTTGCTTTTACTAAGGGAAGGCACAGGTCCCTGTCCCAGCAGCCATGTCATGTGACACTGTGGCAGTGCAATGCCAGCCAGAGCCATGATAGAATGCCTGCTGCCTGTGAGTTATGATACCATACATTATGCCAGAAAGACAGACAATGTAGTCTATTCACAGACACCCCCAAAGCACACCTGCGTTGAAGCCTTGAAGGCACTGGCAGCCCCACAATCGGATTGGCTTCCCCTCTGTTCCTGCTGCTGGACACTGAGCTCAGCTGCCTTTCTCTGCCTGTCACCACCACTGCCCACCTCACAGTCTCTCTTCGGGCCCCGGCTACTACTGGGTGGGGAGTGGAACTGAGCAAAGGAAGATTACTCCGCTGGGGAAGGCAAGGAGATAGGCAGGCAGGCGGCTGGCCAGGACTTGAGCCAAGACAGAAGAACATGCGAGCGGGAATTACACCCCCCCCCCAAGCTAATAGGAGCAGCAGAGTGGGGGTGTGTAATTCAGAATTTTTTTAAAATTCTGCACTGACTGTCTTTGAAATGGCTTGGGCCCCTGTTCAAATCCAATCAGGGGACAAAACCGGGGACAGATTTGGTCTGGGGACAGTGTCCTCAATCCAGGGACAATCCCCTGAAACTGGGGACGTCTGGTCACCCTACATCATAGGTTCCTTTTATGTCCTCAGCCACACTCCCAAACCAGAGCCTCAAGCACCAGGACTCACTGGACAGGCAGACGTCCTCTGCTCCAAGCACATGTACAGGCTTCAGGCCTAATTGCTCAGCTGCTTCACGCACACCCACCCTAGGCCAGAGCCAAGCCTTGGGCCTCCCCAAATATATATACTCTCCCCAGCATGCACCACTCCTGTAAACCTCCTACTGGTTTGCTAGGGGAAGTATGGATATTCATGAGTCAGTTATACTGTAGTTTCTCATACTAATCTTATTCACAGCAAGATTTTGCTATGCATCTCTTGAAATAATAAATGATCCAATATACCCTATGTGAATAATAAGGTTAACCATGTGAAACTGCCCCTTTAATCGTGTGAAAACTTTGATGTAAAAAGAAAAAATAACAGGTGGCGATACACTCTCTATTATATACGTGTATACATCAGCCAGTTGTTAAACGTTCACGCCAAACCAAACAATATATAATGTTACATTCAATAATTATAAATAAACCAAAAAGTCTGTCACTTAAATCTTCGTATGTGCATTAACTTAAAGCATCAAGTGTCCAAATATAGTAATTGATCTTCATGTTCCTCCACCACAGTGCCAATTCTTTTCACCAAGTGCATAAATGGAGAAATGCTCACTCACTAGACCAAAATGCAGTGGCGGCTGGTGTATAAGGGGCGCTTGGGCGCCACCTCCCCGCTAAAAAAAAAAAGTCAGCCCGGCCCCCCTGCAGGAGGCGCCGGTACATTGACTTTCTTTTTTTTTTTTTTCGGTCAAGTAGTGAGCCTACTGGTCAACCATTAAAGTCTAAGTGTGTGCGCTGAACAGCGCACACACATAGTCTGATTGGCTGCCCTAAGCCTGCAGCTCAGTGTGATTGGATGCGGGGGTCGGGGGCGGGTCACTGTAGCGGCGGACGTGACTCCCGCTCCCACAGAGATCCTGACCGTGTGACCAACAGTCTGATGGGGACAGCCGCTCTCCGCATGCCGATCTCTGCAGACACAGCCTGGTTGTCCATATGCCGAACTCTGAAACACTCCTGCCTGCCTGCCTATTGGATGGGGTAAGTACGGGGGGGTCTCTGCAATGTACCCCACCTGTGTTACTGGCTGCAAAAGTGCCCCCACCAGTGATACTGCCTGCAAAAATGCCCCCACCTGTGTTATTTGCTGAAAAAGTGCCCCCACCTTTGTTACTGGCTGCAAAAGTAGCCCCACCTGTGTTATTGGCTGCAAAGTACCCCCACCTGTGTTATTGGCTGCAAAAGTGCCCCCACCTGTGATACTGGCTGCAATTTACCCCACCTGTGATACTGGCTAAAATTTACCCCACCTGTGATATTGGCTGCAATTTACCCCCACCTGTGAAACTGGCTGCTACATACCCCCACCTGTGATATTGGCTGCAATTTACCCCCACCTGTGATACTGGCTGCAATTTGCCCCCACCTGTGATACTGGATGCTATATACCCCACCTGTGATGCTGAGCTGTATACTGTGTCCTGTGATGCTGGGGCTGTATACTGTATCCTGTGATGCTGAGCTGTATACTGTGCCCTGTGATGCTGAGCTGTATACTGTGTCCTGTGATGCTGAGCTGTATACGGTGTCCTGTGATACTGAGCTGAATACTGTGCCCTGTGATGCTGAGCTGTATACTGTGCCCTGTGATGCTGGGGCTGTTTACTGTGTCCTGTGATGCTGAGCTGTATACTGTGTCATGTGATGCTGAGCTGTATACTGTGTCCTGTGATGCTGAGCTGTATACTGTGTCCTGTGATGCTAATCTGTATACTGCGTCCTGTGATGCTGAGCTGTGTACTCCTGACACTATATGTGGAATACAGGGGACGGAGTGGATGGATTCTATAAGGGGTGAGGCTTATTATAAGTAGGAGGGGTCAAACAGGAAGGGTGGGGCCTGGCCCCCCCCATCCTAAAACTTCACCAGCCGCCACTGCCAAAATGACCCCATAGAAATAGGCTGGTCATTATGCGCTTGGTTGGACTGCAAAAAGGCATTTCTCCTCCACCTGCTCCAAAGAAATAGTTTCTCTGTGTTCAATACTTCCTTAACCTCCCTGGCGGTATGATTATGTCAGATTTTTGTGTCTAAAAACAGTACATTGTTTTGCATGGAAATTTGGCATTTTATATTGTAGGCCTGTAATTATTAGGAATAACTCACTTAAATCTGTCCAAACAAGAGTCTAGTAGACATCCCGGGTATGATAAAGTTTGAAACATGAAATCATAAATTATAATATAATAAATAACTATAAATAATTATCAAAAATAATAACATTATAGTAATAAAATGTATTCAATAATGTAATCAAATCAAAAACACTGAAATTTGTTAATTTGCAGAATTGTCGCTGTCGTCATTTTCAGTGTCTGATGATAAATTTCCCCAAAAATCAGTATCACTCAATTCTGCAAATGATTCTTATTTACTATCGGTGTTTTCTAGCTGATCAAAAAACACTTTTGACGTAAAGGGACACTTTTTGGTTGCCATGGACATTCTCAAGTTTCCAGGCAGAAAGAATAGCATAAAAGTGCATGCAGGGCACTGGACAAAGCACTAGGGACAAAGGGGATGTGAAATGATTTCATACAGTAATGTAATCTTATAGATTACAGTGTACTGTATGTTTACTGTGCGTTTCACTATTTGAATTTCCCGCCGGTCTCCGCCCCGTGCAACGCGGCACTCGCAGGGAACGGAGCCCAGCACACAGAGTAATTCGGGCGGAAGACAGCCTGCTGACACAGCGGGGGGGACATCACTGGATCCAGGGGACAAGGTAAGTAAAGTTGTCTGGATCCAGTGATGCAATCCTGAGTGTGGCTCGGGGTTACTGCTCTAGGTACAGAAAATTCACCCCGAGCCACACTTGGGAATACCACCAGGGGGGTTAATACTATGCCTCTCCTCCTCACTAAGCTAATAAAGTATCCACAGAAACCAAAAAAACTCTCATAGTGTGGTTTTCATTAATATATCCACATAAAACCAAATAAATATATTGCACTTGTAATATACTGTGTAATCAGCATCAATAAAATCAGCAGGCTGTTATTTGAAAGCGTCGCCACTCCTCTCTCACCTGGAGCCAACATGTGCTCCAAATTGGAGGAAAGTTTGCCAACGTTCTCCAATAATAATAATAATAATAATTATAACCACTTAAGCTCTAGTACCTGTAAACCCTTTATGGACCAGAACAGTCTTTACATTTCTGTTATGGACCTACTGATTTAGGCTCCGTTCACAAATATGCAAATTGGTTGCATTTTGAACCGCATCCGATTTGCATGACATGTGATTCAAATTGGCTTTCTATGGAGCCGGTTCACATATATGCAGTGCAGTGGCAATGTGAATTCACTGTGAATTTGAAAAGAGTCCTTTAAAGCCTAACTTTACATTGTTTATTTGGGCCAAGCTGGCCCAAACAATTTCCTTTACTAATTCATGCAGCGGCTGTCAATGCTGTATAAAGGTCAGCGCCAGCTACATATAGTGTACAGCGCTGTGTTCTGCCAGTAGTATAGGGACTGCCCTTCATGTTCCTGGAACAAAATCATGTCGGGCTGAGTGCTGCTCAGCCATTCATAGAAAGCCTTGTATTTTTATGAATGAATACAAGGCTTCCTTTGATTGGCTCAGCTAGAGACTATAATGTCATCTGCCCATCTCTCCATCTGAGCTAGTCAGAGGAGGCTTGGTATTCATTGATAAAAAAATTAAGCCTTCCTGTGAATGGCAGAGCAAGTGTTGCCAATCGCCAGTATTTTTACTGGCTGCCAGTAAAAAATAGGTAATTTTCTCCTGCAAGTAAAAGGAAAAGGTTGCCAGTAAAAAATATGGCTGTGACACTCGGCTCAGTCTGGAGCCTGCCAAGACCATCCGAGTGCCTGCTACAGTGTGTTCGGGTGGCTCTGGCAGAGGCGGTGCCTGAGCATGTCATGTGATGTCATGGTACAAGGGAGCCAAGCAGAGCAGCCAGAGCCTCGTGTGCGGTTCTGCGGTATGGGAGCAAGACAGGCTGGGAGCGGGACTGTCAGTGCTGCTTAGACTGGAGTGGATTGGAGGGATCACTTGGCATGGAGAGAGACGGTCACTGTGACTCAGGAGGGGATGTGTCTTGTCGGTGAGGTCTCATCCTCATCTGTGTTGCTGCACACTGCTGTCAGTTGCAGTGTGAGAGTCAATTTAATGTGTGTGCCTTCCCATTCTAATTTCATGCCCTCCTAAGTCCTGTCCCTGAGCTACTTACTTACTATATCGAAAATAAAATAAAAAATATGTTTTTTTGACCTACTATCTACCTTAAATCATATTGCTAATTGCATATTGTACTTATTTGTAGCCTAAATACTGAAATTTGCACTTAAAACTGTAATTTTGTAACTTTTGGAAATGCCAGTAAAAACTTGGCTGTGTCAGTATATTTCAATCTGGTAGGTTGGCAACACTGCACATCGACATGATTTTGTCCAGGGAATGCACCCACCCCGACTCACGGGAGACAGACAGCAGGTGGGAAAACGGCGATTGCCGCAAACACCCCCCCGTGCGTGTGAGAGATGGACGGGAAGGCGGCGATGGCCGCAAGCACCCCCCGGCGTTGGATGTACGAGAACATGGGAAAGCGATCCACCACCACCCCCTACGGGAGCCTGACCTTAGGCAGGGGGAAGGAAGAGCCAGGCCATTGTTTTTCCTTCCAGCTGAACAGGAAGTGTGTCCTGAAACCCGATTGGCCAGGGAGACAATAGCGAATATCAATTCGCTATTGTCACACAACTGGGTGCGCTCAGGGTGCAGTGCTCTGTGTTCCAAGCCCACCCTTATTTGAAACCAATTGGAGTCTCAGACTCTAATTTTGTGCTTCCAAAAAAAAACCTTGTTGGAATCAATGCATCCGGCGCCCTGCATGTAAATTAGGGGCCGAATGCATGGATTAGGGGAACGGTTCCCCGTATGGACGGGCCGCCACTGCCGGGAACAGGACAGGAATTCCCTGTACTACCACCGGAACGCAGCACTGTATACTGTATGTAACTGATGCTACATACAGTTTATCCACTTCCACACTGCCTACAGTATATTTACTGCGGCAGTGTGGATGTGTCTGGCGAATCGCTGTAAATAAAAGGCGATTTGCAGAGTGGCCGCCAGGGGGCGCGTGCACCTGCTGTACTCCGGAGGAGTGTGCCCGCGGCTCGGGCGGACCTGATGTCCGCCGGCGAGTCGCGATGAGCGGCCACAGGAAAAGAACAGGGAACCGCCGATGTAAACACGGCAGTTCCCCACTCTGTCAGTGCGGGCATAGGAGATCTACTGATCCCTGTCACTGGGATCAGTTAGATATCTTATGCCCATGGTAGCCCAACCCCCCCACAGTTAGAGCACGCCTAGGGAACACAGTTAACCCCTAGATCACCCCCTGCAGGTTAACCCCTTCACTGCCAATGGCATTTATACAGTAATCAGTGGACATTTAAATTTCTGATCGCTGTATAACTGTCATTGGTCCCAAAAAAGTGTCAAAAATGTCCGACATGTCCGCTGCAATCTGTCAGCAACAGATACACCGCTCTGAACTCCAGAGAATAAACTCACTCCAAGTGGATTGTGCGGGATGCTCCTCCATCATCCAAAGACAAGGTATGAAGAAAATAGAAGAGCCGGCACACTGACCAAACAATCTGAATGAATATTACGTTTATTGCATACTGCAGACAGGAACAAGCAGACGCGTTTCGGCCATTGGCCTTGTTCACAGCACCACTTGCTGAAGTGGTTATACAGCCTGACAGTCACTGCATTAATCAGTAAAGAAAATAGTTGGTTTGGGCCAGCTTGGTCTTGGTCTAGGTTTTAATTAAGAGCATATGCAGGTTAAAGGTCACCCCTGTGATCTGCTATAAATGAAGCAGAATAAGTAAAGTATAGTAAAAATAATGCTGGCCCCTGAGAAAACTAAAGAACCTACAAACATGCTTAATTTATCCGTTCTGTATTTCGTGTGCAGAGTTATGTTTATGTTATATAACAACACCATTTTTTTGGGTGAGCCATGATTAGTCATAATAGAACATATCTTCCCTAAATTTGTAATTATAGATGTTACAGTGGATTTAAGATGAATGAATATTAGACAATAGAATTAGTCATCTTTATTTTATATGCAGATCGCGCACAGCAAGCTGATGCAAGACTTAACCACCGTACTTTTTTAAAACTAAACTTTTACAGACTACATTGAAAATCCTGCACCTCTCTGCAGACTACAGTGTAATTAAAGCCCAACTCCGGGAAATCTGAAAATTCTCCCTTTCATTGGAGTTGTGCCCATATTGCAAGGGTTAACTGTACTCAGAAGGTATTTTACCTTAACCTCCCTGGCGGTATGATTATTTTTGGTGCTGAAAGCGGTACAATTATTTTGCATGAAAATTTGGCGTTTTGTATTGTAGGGCTGTAATTCTGAGGAATAACTCACTTAATTCTGTCCAAACCAGAGTCTAGTAGACATCCCGGGTATGATAGAGTTTGAAACATGAAATCATAAATTATAATATAATAAATAACTATAAATAATTATCAGAAATAATAATGTAATAGTAATAAAATGTATTCAATAATGTAATCAAACCAAAAACACTGAAATTTGCTCATTTGCAGAATTGTCGCTGTTGTCACTTTCAGTGTCTGATGATAAATTTCCCCAAAAATCAGTATCACTCAATTCTGCAAATCATTCTTATTTACCATCGGTGTTTTCTAGCTGATAAAAAAACACTTTTGATGTAAAGGGACACTTTTTGGTTGCTATGGACATTTTCATGTTTCCAGGCAGAAAGAATGACATAAATAATATAAAAGTGCATGCAGGGCTCTGGGCAAACGACTAGGGACAAAAGGGATGTGAAATGATTTCATACAATAATGTAATCTGTAAGATTACAGTGTTCTGTATGTTTACTGTGTGTTTCACTATTTGAATTTCCCGCCGGTCTCCGTCCCCGTGCGATGCGACGCTCGCAGGGAACGGAGCCCGGCACACAGAGGCATCAGGCGGAGGACAGACATGCTGAACCTTTTTATAGCAGCTGTTTTTAGCTGCAGATGTTTTTTTCAACAGTCAATAAACTCCCCATCATGTTATCCTATGTGTCCGTGCACACATAGGCTGTTATCAACTGTTTTGGGCAGGGACGGTTTTGAGCTGTAAAAAAAAAACCCCCAAGACTAGTGGGTTCTGAGAGACGTTTTGCAGCCATAAAAACGTTCTAACACTCAAAAACGCGGCTCACCAATGTTTTTGGTCCACTGAAAAAAAAAAGCTAAAAAACGTTAACGCGGAAAAAACTCTAGTGCAATAACGCTGAAAAGTGATGGAAAACTCACCACAAAGATACTGACGTTTTTAGAATGTTTTTTTAACGTCCTGTGTGCATGAGGTCTTAAGCAATGTAGCCAAGTCTTGTACTCACCACAACCTATGACTGGACCATGAAAGATCAGCAGCACAATGGTGAGATCATCCCTTTGCTCCACTATCCTGTAAATATGTTCACTCTGTTAGACTGACTCTAGTGCACAGCAAAGAGCACTACAAGCTTTGCCAATAAATTAAGTGCTGCAAAACTTTTGATAATAAAAATATTTTTTTTTCTAAAATTGTATTACACCCATAATTTCTCTATGTCCCTCTATCCAGCTCTTTACATTTTTTTTTTTCTTAATCATTGTTATAACTGCTTGTTTACAAAGCTGTAAAATACATGGTCATATTATTTTGAAGAATACCTTAACTAAGAGATGCACTTTTCTGCAAGAGTAAAGCCTAGTACACATGTTGACCAGAGTGTTCTGGAGTGGGGGGGGGGGGGCACAGCAGGGAAGATCACTGTACTAACATCACATAGTACAGTGGCTCCTCCTGAGCTGTCAGGTTTTTTTTTTTTCGTTCAGCCTTGCTGGTTTGAATGAAAAAAAAAAAACTAGTAGTGTGTACCAAGCTAGGTTTTCCAAAAAAATACTATAAAGAACCATCCGATATATTTACATTTTTTTTTTTTGAATAGTGGTAAAAAGGCTCTTCTTTCACTGAAATACTGTAATATAGCTATAGAACACCTAATGCAGTTGTGAGGCAGAAGTAAAAAAAGACAGAATTGGTCAAGGTCCCAACAATGCAAACCACAATAGCAAATCGCTACCGGGTGTTTAACTAAGCTTAGGTCTTGTATGAGGTTCATTTAGCTTATACTGAATATCCCAATACTGTAGTTTTGGCAAAAATGTATTGTTTAAAAACAACATTGTATATTATGAATGCTCATGCCAAGGAGATCTAAGAATAAGGGTGTTTTATTAAAACTATCCCCTTTACAAGGTAAACTTGGGGATCATGTAGAGGGGACCCAGGACCATCTCTGGTAGAAGTTTGGACTGGCTGACCCCCATGGTTCGACCGTACCGGGGTTCCAAATTTGTTCCCCCTAGGCAAAGTTCAAAATCCATACTGACAAGGTGGCACTAGAGCCCCGCTAGTGGTCTAACGTATTAGTGGTACATTTCCTGCAAGGGAGCTGTTAAGTGCTATTTGGTTCTCTTTGGGTGGCCGTATATCCTGAACCCTTGGGGCCAGGGACACCAAACTTGGCACTTTGGTACCCACACATTAGTACTACCACATGCCAAAGTATGGACATCCTGGAGCCACCAGGGCCCAAAGTATCGCCAGATAACCGCGAGTGTTAAGCCCGATTCAGGGTGCTTTAAGCCCGGTGACAAAAGCTCACCCCCAGGGTACACCCCCAGCCTTAAACCCACTCTCCTGGTGCTTTCAGCCACATAACTTAAGCCAGTTTACCCCCCTGTACCTCGCCAAGCTTACCAGCAAATCTAAAGCCTCGCCAAGCTGTCAAGCAACCCTTAAGCATGGGTGGGGTGATAGCAGAACACTTAAGCATGGGCAGGGTTTTACCCACCTACCTACATACTTCTCAATCCTGGAAAATGCTGAAAGATCAAAGTGACAGTGTCTCCTTAACCTGATACTTAGAACTTAACATAAACCCTTATCACACTATGGGGTCACATGGATTATTTATTTGAAAAGCAGCATACCCTAATATACAGATGGTTCACATCAGTGTATTAGTGTGCTACAATGCTAGTGCATTGTGCTGCAGTGCCTAGGTGTATTGGGGTGCCATTTGCACTGAAGTGCAACCCTGAAATATGACCCTCAACCGTAGCCCATAATTCAATCTAACATTGATTAAAACTTTTTATTCTTAACCTCTGAACATAACTGGCCATCTAACACCTAACTTTAAATCCTATTCCTAATCCTATTACTAAGCCATTCGGCTGGCTTCTGTCGAAGGGGCATGACAGAAAAAGGTCTGCCGATTGGCTCCCGATCAGCACTCTCAGCCAATGGCTGAAAGGAGTGTTCTGGCAGGGGGATTGTCCCCATGTGAGAACACAATAGAACAGCAGTTTAGATTGCTGTACTAACATAGGATTGTTAGTACAGCGGCTGCAATGTGAGCGGTCCATTTTTTTCGCTCAGCCCATTAGGTTGAACAAAAAAAATACTAGCAGTTTGTACTAGACTTTATTCTTACTAAGTTGACTGATCCAGTGCTTCAAGACATGCCGCAGTCTTCCTCTTGGTTCCACTTTTGGGTTAAAAGTGGCATAAGCCAGGCAAAACCCTTATTCTTTTTCCAACAGTAATCCAAAGTGCTTGTTGCTGCACCTCTACTCAGCCAAACTATTGCAAGCAATGCTCAGAGTAGGCACATTGCTTTCTTTTATTGAGTAATGAATAGCCACCTAAACATCTCCTTTATACACACACCAAAGAGGTCAATGCCAAAGAAACAGTACCTAGCTGCTGCAGTTCCTCCACAAACTTCTGATGATGAGGGTTATTGCCTCCCTTAGACCGAATCAGATTAGCTCCTATATCTTTACCAATTATTTTCCCAATGTATACATTTTTGACTTGTCAACAAATGAGAAATATCCTGAAAATGATATAGAGTTTTAACTACTAATAACAGTTGCAAACATAGGAGTTATAAAAGAAGTGTAACACTAGTCTAAAAGTTCATTTTAATAGAGAAGATATGGGTTGGGCTTTTTTTTTTTCTTGTATGTGTCTCCATTAAGGAGATTTCCTTTTACTTCCTCTTCTGGTGACACCTGTCTCCCAAGAAGGAAAAAATATAAATAAATATTCCAGTATCTATACCATAGTTTGTAGACTCTATAACTTTCACACAAGCCAATTAATTTACGCTTATTGGGATTTTTTTTACCCAAGACATGTAACAGAATACATCTTGGCCTAAATGTACGGAGAAATTTAATTTTTTTTATTAGATGTGTTTTATAGGCAAAAGTAAAAGATATATATATATATTTTTTTTTTTTTTTTTTTTTAATGTATGGTCTTTTTTTGTATATATAATAAAAAATAAAAAACCCAGTGGTGATTAACCACTTCAGCCCCGGAAGAATTTCCCAGGTTAGGACCAGCGCACTTTTTGAGATTCGGCACTGCGTTGCTTTAACTGACAATTGCGCGGTTGTGCGATGTTGTACCCAAACGAAATTTGCGTCCTTTTTCCCCCACAAATAGAGCTTTCTTTTGGTGGTATTTGATCCCCTCTGCATCATTTCTGATCGCCGCTATAAACAAAAGAAGAGTGACCATTTTGCAAAAAAAAAAAACAAATTTTTTACTTTTTGCTAGAATACAAATCCAAAAAAAAATTATAAAAAAACATTTTTTTTCACCGGTTTTGGACGATTTATATTCTTCCTCATATTTGTGATAAAAAAAAATCGCAATCTGTGTTTATTGATTGGTTTGCGCAAAAGTGGCTGCGTTTACGGATGGTGAGAATTAATTTCTGGGGTTTTTATTTTTTTTATTTTTTACTATTAATGGCGGCGATCTGCGATTTTTAGCGGTACTGCAATATTTCAGCGGACATGTCTGACATTTTTGACACTTTTTTGGGACCAATGACATTTATACAGCAATCAGAAATGTAAATGTCCACTGATTACTGTGTAAATGTCATTGGCAGGAAAGGGGTTAACCTGCAGGGGGAGATCTAGGGGTTAACTGTGTTCCCCGGGTGTGTTCTAACTGTGGGGGGGTTGGGCTACCATGGGCATGAGAGATCTACCTGATCCCAGTGACAGGGATCAGTAGATCTCCCATGCCCCCACTAACAGAGCGGGGAACTGCCGTGTTTACATCGGCAGTTCCCCGTTCTTTTGCTGTGGCCGCTCATCGCGGTTCGCCGGCGGACATTGGGTCCGCCCGAGCCGCGGGCACACTCCTCAGGAGTGTGGTGCGTGCTCCCCCTAGCGGCCATTCACAGATTGACGCTTTTTTACGGCGATTCGCGCCCAGCGTCCACACTGCCGCCGTAAATAGACGGTAGGCAGTGTGGAACTGGTTAAATACCACCAAGAGAAATATCCATTTGTGTGAAAAAAAATTATATATATTTTGTATGGTTACATCGTTGCATGACCGCACAATTACCAGTTAAAATAGTGCAGCGCTAAATAGTTAAAAATAGCCTGGTCACGAAGGGGGGAAAACCTTCTGGAGTTGAAGAGGTTAAACACCAAGCACTGTATTCGAGGAAATGTGACCAAGATAATACCGTTGTCTACTCCTTTCTCCTCTTCTACCCACTGGCTACAGAATATGACAGACATCCTTCTTGGGCAGTATTTAAGTTATGTTAAGGCTAGGTTCACACCACAGAGGTGTAACGGCGCATGCACGCATATTTTTGCATGTTTTCCATGCATTCCCACACATCAAGTGTAGGGCAGCCCATTCATTTTAATGGGCCGCCCTGCGCACAAAAAACACGGACCAGAAGTCCCTGACCATTTTGCAAAATTGCATCGCACCAAACCACATTTTGCGGTAGCCCCATGCGGTTTGGCATGAGCAAAAACATGTTAGCAGATGTATGGGGGAGCCATTAACAATTAAAGTGGTTGTCAAGTCATGACAACCACTTTAAACTACAGGTAAGCGTACAATAAGGCTTACCTGTAGGTCCAGGAAATATCTCCTAAACCTGTACGGTTTAGATATCCCCTGTATCTGCATGTGCCAACGTCATCGGCACATGCGCACTGAAGATTCTGCAACCGGGGTAGCCCATGGTGCCGTTTCTTCTTTATTCGTGCCGTAAATGCACGGGAGTGACGTCAGCGCGGCTCTGGCAATCACAGCGCTGGAGCCCACGCTGTGATTGGACAGAGCTGCAGACCCGGACGAGTGATGTCGCCGGTCACAGTGGTGTGCCGAGACTGCTGCAACAGCTTAGTTCCGAGGTGTTTCTTAATGAGCTAGTATGCGCTGCAGGTTTTTTTTTTTTTTGTGGGGGTGTGGGGTGGCTTTACCCCCACTTTAATGGCACTGCCTTTTGTCTGCTAAAGGGCAGGGCATTTGGGAAAGCGTGCAATTTTATGTAAACCTAGCTTTAGTGATTCTAGCATATCTTCATACTTATACAATATCCTTCCTTTACATTAGACCAGCTTACCTGTGTCTTTTCAGAGAACGGACTTGGCCTGTACATGGCAGGGTCTGGAGACAGGGTGACACTGGGGAGAAAGTCTTCTCTAGACATTTTATATTTGTGTCCGGTACCTGTAAGTTTCATAGGAAACAATAAAAGATGATTCATAGAAATAATGCATACTATAAATCCGTTTTGTGAAGTGTAGGGTGCAGTTGAGCTGCTAACTACCCCTAAAGAGAAGCCAGTGTGACCCCTCAAATTGATTCTGCGTTGAGATGGATCGCAGTGCGTTGTGCAAAAAATAAAAACATGCTGCAGTTTTCTGTGCTGTTCCTCAACTCACCTGAAGTCAATGTCAATCACTGTGCTGCAGCATAACTGTGGTGCATAGGAATGAATGAAATATCATTTGTCCCATGCCAATCCATCCTACAGCAACTGCTGTTTCCAGGGTTGTGGCCATCAGGGTGACGTCATACATATATAGGGAAAATGCACTAGACTAGACATCATACATATATAGTGGAAATGACCTAGACTAGGCGTCATACATATATAGTGGAAATGCCCTAGACTAAACGTCATACATATATAGTGGAAATGCCCTAGACTAGACGTCATACATATATAGTGGAAATGACCTAGACTAGGCGTCATACATATATAGTGGAAATGCCCTAGACTAAACGTCATACATATATAGTGGAAATGACCTAGACTAAACGTCATACATATATAGTGGAAATGCCCTAGACTAGACATCATACATATATAGTGGAAATGCCCTAAACTAATAGGCTTCTGGTCTCAGGTATTTGGCCTCCTATTCATGTTGTTTCACCTACCTGTACCAAAAGAGGCCAAGTTTGCCTTATTGCCCTGCCCAATTCCAGGCTTGTTTTCTTATCAAAACTTGCCTCCTATTTCTGTCAGCCAAAAGAACTATTGTCCAAGCTTGGAAAAAGCTATCTGTCCCCTTTTGGGGGGTGAAAGATTGCTTGACCACGTTGATGCTTAATAAACAGATGTCGAGCATCCGAAGGGACACTCATGCCAAGTTCCTCAAAATTTGGGAACCATGGCTGTCATATGCCTTTCCTACCCTCTCCCCAGCTAGCTTGGGCCGCCTGTGACGGACAGTCCAGAGGTTCCTGAGCCCCTCCCTGTTCCTCGTCTCCTGGTCCCCATCCTTCTGTCCTCCCTTTCTTTCCTAGACACCCCTATCCCTTTTCTAGCTTCCTACTCAAGAGCGTCCTCCCTCTCTATCACTTTCCGCCTAATTCTCTTCTGTTTTGGGCTCCTCTATTCCTGTTAATCCGGTTTTGGCTGTACACTGCACCACCTTTCGGGTTTCGTTGGGCCTAGAGGGTGCCCCGTAGTTATGGGGAGCCTCTCTGGGACCCCTGGCTCCTGAAGGTGCCATTCGCACTTAAATGTTAGCTCTCATTTTTCTGTTTGTTTCGCTTTATTATTGTCCTTCTCATGAGCTAATACCATTTCAAATTCAATGCTGGCCCCTGCGTGGGCAGAACTTTTGCATAATTAACCACCTGTTAAAACTGAATAAAAAACTATGGAAACAGAAATATCATTTGTGGCATTGCAGTAAAACAATGACAAAATGTAGCAGGATTGGGACTTCTTCTCCAGTCTTGTTACATTTTGTCAATGTCTTACCCCTGCTTCACACCTATGCAGGTTTACGGCCCGCGTTTGCACGGCCACTGCAGCCCATTCGTTTGAATGGACAGCCATGCCTGCGTTTTCCACAAAAAACGGCCCTGTCTATCCTGACCTGACTACCCTCCAATCCAATCCACCTAAATATAAGAGGACGGATGGTCTTACTTTTTTTTTTTTCAGCAGACCTACCTGGAGGTAGGTGGGTGTAAACAGACACAAGTCTATTTACATCCACCTGTCCATAGGGCTGCATGGACCTTCTGATCAGGTCCACCAGAAAAGCTGACAGACACTTGATCGGATCGCCTGTGTGAAGAGGCTTAGCGCTAGGTTCACAACTGACCGCACTTGAGCGGGTGTGGGGATCACAGCTGTTCCCACGCTTGCAACCAACCCTTCATTCGTAATGGCACCCCCATGCATCTCAACCTGCAGTGCGTTTGCAGTTGCAGGAACTGCTGAGAAATTGCACAGTGATTTTAAAACAGTGGTATTAAAAAAGGTGAAAGCACTTTTTTTAGATGGAAAACACCGGCATGGCCATGTCCGCACAAATGCGGGCTGTAAACCCATACAAGTGTGAACCAGGGGTAAGACAACGACAAAAAATAGGAAGGCTGGAGAAAAAGTCCCAATCCTGCTACATTTTGTCATTGTTTTACTGCAACGTCACAAATGATTCTTTTGTTGCGTAATTGTTTTGTTATGATATTGCAGAATGCGTGCAGGAAAACTGACCTCTCTGCACCATGGAGTGAACGAGGCATTAGAGTAAGAGGGGTTTTATCTATATATATATGGCTGTGTGTTGAGTTATTTTGAGAGGACAGCAAATTTACACTATATATATATATAATCTGCGTCTCATTAGGGGAGTTTCCCTTCACTTCCTGTCCCAAAATAAGAAGTGAGAGGAAATCCTTCCAAAGTGAGGGAATCCCAGGATGTCGCCAGGACTAGTGTCCCCATTGGAAGATTTCCACCCATAATATTCATTATTCTGATGTCAACCTAAAATTTGGGATTTTCTTTTACTTTCACTTTCTGATTTCAATAGAGAGGGGGAATCTATCTAAAGGGGACACAGACAGCAATAAAAACTGGCAGGTGTTCTAATCCACCTCCACTGCAACGTCACAAATTTATTTCATTCATTTCTTTGCACCACATCATTGCTGCAGTGCAGCGACTGGCGGTGAGTTCAGGTGAGCTGCAGAACATCGCAAAAACACTTCAGCATGTTTGCATTTTTGCACAACACACTGCGACCCACTGAGTCAATTTGAAAGCAATTGTTTCCGGTGTGCCTTAGCAGGGAACCCACATGTCTCTGTGCATAATAAAGCATACCTTCACCCTACATTTCCTGCTGCCCTGCCTCCTCCCTGCTTCTTTTCTTACAAATGGACTTATTTTTATTTTTTTTACAAAGTTTCCCCCCTACGCCTGCAGTTCTCCCTCTGGCCATCTGCGCATGCTTGGGGTTTCCCTGCACATGCAAAGGCTGCTACCAGGAAAGTCCAAAACCCTCGCTGTCTTTGCGCATGTGAACACAAAAACCCGTTCAGGACACAGAGTTGCAGACAAGGTTTGCCAGGACCCAAAGGCTGGGCACAGCCCGTGGGTGCATCTGTGCATGCTCCCTAATGGTGGCATCTGAGGGGGCGGAGCCACCTTGGGAGGTGGACTAAAGTTTCACTTTAAGGTCTCATGCGCACAAGTGTTTTTTAATACATAAGGTAGATCGCAGGAGTATTTCCACACCTGGTATACACAGCTGCTGCACACAGCTGCCCATAGTAATGAATGGCGGTATGAAGCTGTATGTGGGTTTACACCGCTAATCACATACAGTGGCCAAAAAAGTATTTAGTCAGCCACCAATTGTGCAAGTTCTCCCACTTAAAAAGATGAACTTTTGTTATTGACCAAATACTTATTTTCCACCATAATTTGCAAAAAAATTCTTTAAAAATCAGACAATGTGATTTTCTGGATTTTTTTTTCTCATTCTGTCTCTCATAGTTGAAGTGTACCTATGATGAAAATGACAGGCCTCTCATCTTTTTAAGTGGGAGAACTTGGTGGCTGACTAAATAATTCTTTGCCCCACTGTAAATGTGTGCGTGTGTAAGCGTCAAGGAGCGTAGGGCTTTATGCATGTGCTACTAGCAGCGCTAGTTTATGCAGATAGAGGCATAAACCTGCGTATAGCCGCATACAGCCATCCCTTACTATGGTCAGATGTATGCAGCAGCTGCGGGTGCAGAAATACCACCGCAAGCCACATTGGATGCCAAAAAGCGCCTGTGTGCATAAGACCATACACAGAACAGTGCACATGGTGTGAGCCAGCTATACACTGCACATCACACATCATATACACACCGAGAACAGGAAGGAAAGCCCACCCTGCAGATAGGAATATGTTACTTGGTCCAGGAACTCAACTCCCCTCACCTGTGAAGATCCCTGTACACAGGAACACATATAGCAATAACAGCAGCCCTCTATCGCGTCCATGTGGTTACCATAACAATGCAGGGCAGGGAATGAGGCGCAGAGCTGCCATTGACAAGCTTAGGACTTCCGCCAAGAGGAATCAGTGCCTCCTAGTGGATATTTTGTATACTGCTTCTACAGTAACTAGTGCTGCTGAGAGTTATGAATTGCTAGTTGTCCACAAAAGAAATTTGGATGAAATCGCTGACTGGATTGGTTTGCAATAGCACGTTTCACTCTACGCTGCTCTTATTTGTCTTTTTACAGATTGAAATTAATAATCACTTTTAGCAAAATGCTATTAAACTAATTACAATAAAATGAATGCTCTAGTGACAAAAGTGTTATCCAAAGAGTTGCAAAATGTGTAAAGACAAGTGGAAAATTGCTGCTTTCCTGTAAAAGTTCTGTAAATTATGTGTATACATTGACTCTGTTATAGGAAAATTGAGCAAAGAATTCGGAGTTCTAGTCACTAGCAGTCTATTGATCGGAAGAATCTGTTTTATTTCTCATGGGGAAACTGGCTGCCCTGAGGAAAGCCCTATTTTCCATTTGCTTTTAGTTTTAGATAATTGTGCTAAAGTTGTCATTAATGCGCTTACTCTCCCAAAGCAACAGAGCCCTGTTATACAAACTGTAGTCTGCCAAACATAGCAATGGTTATTAGGCACCTTAACCACTTCACCCCGGAAGGATTTCCCATTGTAGGACCAGAGCACTTTTTGCGATTCGGCACTGCGTCGTTTTAACTGACAATTGCGCGGTTGTGCGATGTTGTACCCAAACAAAATTTGCATCCCTTTTTCCCCACAAATAGAGCTTTCTTTTGGTGGTATTTGGTCACCTCTGCGTCATTTCTGATCACCGCTATAAACAAAAAAAGAGTGACAATTTTGCAAAAAAAAAAAATATTTCTTACTTTTTGCTAAAATACAAATCCAAAAAAAATATATAAAAAAAATAATTTATTCAATGGTTTTGACCGATTTATATTCTTCCTCATATTTTTGGTAAAAAAAAATCGCAATCAGCGTTTATTGATTGGTTTGTGCAAAAGTTGCTGCATTTACAAACCATGAGAATTAATTTCTGGCGGTTTTACATTTTTTTTTTCTACTAGTAATGACGGCGATCTGCGATTTTTATAGTGGCTTTGATATTGGGGTGGACATTTTTGACACTTTTTTGGGACCAATAACATTTATACAGTGATCAGAAATTTAAATATCCACTGATTACTGTATAAATTTCATTGGCAGTGAAGGGGTTAACCTGACCTTGCCCCCTAGCTGTGCGTGCACAAATTGCCACTTATATACGGCGATTCACAAGACAGCACCCCACTGCCACAGTAAATATGCGGTAGCCGGTCAGGAGTTGGTTAAAGCGGAGCTCCGCTTGTTTGCCCCCCTCCGCTGCCACATTTGGCACCTTTTGGGGGGAGCTGGTACCTGGTTTTTACAGGTACCCGCTTCCACTTACAGCTGAGCTTGCCATGGCAAACTGAGCCGGAAGTTCATCCCCCCTCCTCCTTCCCCCGCTGCAAGGCCATTTATGTAGTGCACAGTAGGCAACGGTCTTCACTGCCAGTTTCCCTCAGCCGAGATGGTGGTGGCAGCACCCGAGAGCGGATTGAAAAATTGGCTCAGGTGAAGACACCACTGGATTCGTGGACAGGCAAGTGTCCTAATATTAAGATTTTTTTTTATAATATTATAATTTTTTTCTGAAGGAGCCTGGAGCTCCCCTTTAAGGAGCCAGGTGGCACTTTCATGCATGCTGCTCTCCAGCTCACTGTGCTGCAGGTGCCTGCAAATGTTCCTATGGAATTACTGACTTTCAGGAAGTTAATATTTGCATAAAGTTTGGCATGCTCCTGCTTCACACCTGGCAGTGCTTGAGCCTGATGATACAGCATCCAGGCTCTGTTTAGCTACCAGGAACCTTATGGGGCAGTATAATTCTGATTTGGTAACTGAGTCTCCAGCTGGAACAAGCATGCAGAAAGTTAAGTCAGATTGGAATCAAAATACCTGATCTGAAAACTTTCAGGGAGAAGTCAGAGATGATCAATGGATCAACTTCAGTACAATCAGCCTGCCCATAGATGGATTGAATCTCAGCCAGGCCAGATTTGATTCCTCCATGGCCACCTTTAGGGCAATCATTTTTAATGGTTTGCCAACACACAAGAATGGACAAAAAAAAAAAAAACATTCTCTTCTGGTAGTACATTATTATGGCATGCTTTGCAAAGCTGCAGTGACTTGGTGTGCCATTCAAAATAAATAGCACCTCAACAGAGGGTATAAAATGACCTGATCAGAGCACTTAAAGCGGAGTTCCACCCATGTAAAAGTCAGCAGCTACAAAAAGTGTAGCTGCTGACTTTTAATAATTGGCCACTCACCTGTCCCTCGCTCCAGCGATGGGGTCGCACCCGAGGGCTCGCTTCTCTCCCCCTCCTCTCCGCGGCATCACAGGTGTGGGCCCCCGGCTTTGGCTTCAAAGCTGGGCGCGCACTGCACATGCATGAGTCGCGCTGCACCTTGTGAATGGCCGGCGTATCTTCTGGGACCTGTGACATGTCCCAGAAGATCGCCGAGGGTGGGGGGGAGGTGGTCTTCCTTCCCTGAGCTGCGGCGTCAGCGGAGGAAGTGAACCCGGGACCAATTGTGGCATGTCGGGGGGTCACCTTCCATTAAAGTGGAAGTTCCACTTTTGGGTGGAACTCCGCTTTAAGGCCTTCCACATAGTAGAAGATTCTAAACCTGTATTTTGTTTTTGCCATATAAACTATTAAATTACAATGGATTAGTAGTAATCGTTACCAAAAAAAAGTCTTAGTGGGCTGCATGTGTCTCATGGAATTCTGGGACAGCTGTGATGATAAATGAAAAAAACACATTCAGAACACTCAACGCATCCCTTCGTGTTTAGAGAAACTTGGGATCTCTTTGACTTGGGATCTCTTTGATGTGGTCTTATGCAGGCCACACATGGGTCAGATTCTGAATGACTTGACGATCAAGAATTGAAAATTCGTGCATTCTGTGATCCGATGGTGCCACCATTGATTTCTGAAATTTGACCAACCAAGCCTTCAATTTCACCTCATGTTATGTAAAAGAAAATTCATGGCTGGGAATCTTCTTTCCTTTCCACAGCTCATGTGCATTTCTTCGATTATATTTCTTGCATGATTCTCCCATCATTGATTAGAAATTTGTTTGTTTTTCCAAAAATTTCCAACATGCCCGATCACTCAAATTTGATGGCCACACAAAACTGCCCCACTAATGGGCGCAAATTGAATGATTATTCAAAGATGCTATTTCTGAAAAAAAAAATCTTTCAGAATTCAACACGTGCATGGCCGGCATTGGGTCAAGCAGATTTATTTTTTTATGATCTTTCATTTCATTTGGCATCCGATCACCGCAGCTTGATAGGAGTAACAGCAAATCTACACACCAAAGATGATTTGCCTTGTACAGTCCTGCTCACCATTATTGGCACCCATGAAGTTTATGTACATATTGTGGAATATCTACTGAAGGAAATGTATCAAATTAACCAACATATTACTACAGATAGCTTGTGTTTGACAAAAAACTGTAAATGATAAATAACATTTAAAAAGATAAACATTATGAGGAAAACAGAGAAAACCATAATGCTTGCCTTGTCAGTGGTATTGGCACCCTTTGCTGCAAATCAGTATGGAAACCCAATTTGGCTCACCTGTTGCAGATCTCAAATGAGGATCACCTGTGATGAATTGCCTCCACCCATGTGACCCAAATTAGCCAATAAATGAACATTTTGGTTTTATAAAAAGCCACCTGTTATTCCCTCTTCATGTGTGACAATGGTAAAGACAAAGGAGCTGTCTGACGACACCAGAAATGCTATTATTTGCAAGCACAAGACCTCCAAAGGGTATAAGGCCATCTCCAAAGACCTTGGCATCCCTGTTTCAACGGTGCGTAATGTTATTAAGAAGTTTTCCAGGCATGGAACT
>BLSH010306301.1:1480163-1493293 GCA_018402905.1 Glandirana rugosa
ACAAATCCCACCTTTAGTAATATTATATGGAAGTGTAATGGATAACATGGTCATCTTTACAATAGAAAGGACCTTTATATTTTCGTTTTACTATTTTTCATAAACCGTCAAAATGTTATATTGGGTTTAGTAATGTGTCTTTTAGGTTAACGAAACCAAAAGAGTTTAAATTTAAATAAATCTTTTTTAGAACTAATGTTTCCTATTTTTATATATTTGTTATTAACTGTAAATTTTTAAGATTTAACACTAGAGACCTAAATGTTATCTTATAAATACTGAACAGGATTATAATCCTTGTGAGAAGACAAACATGTCCGTATACACAGATGTCGAGTCGATATATGTCAGGACGAGTGGTAATAACCGTGGGGAAGTACAAAACGTATTGACTCACTTACAGAAGTCTTTATTTACCTTTACATGGTTTAAATATAGTCGTCCTCCTGCTGATATAAATTTGGTACATTTCCATTTATTTCTGAAGACATTCACTCAGTTATGCAAAACATGAAGGGGTGCCAATAATGGTGAGCAGGACTGTATATAGCTGAGCTGTAGACACATATGCCTGTACAAACAGAAGAGTGTTCCTAATATTAGGACAAGTCATAAATATTCTATTGTAAATCCAGAGATCACAATTTAGAATTTTTAAATGTCAATTATTGTTTATATATTTTTATCCTTTGTAATCAAGATTTTTTCTAAATAAATTTAAATTTGAGAAAACCAAAGCAATTGGATTTTCTGTGTAATGATTTGGGTTATATTGTAAAACTGCCAAATACTTTTTATCATTTTGCTTTTATATTTCCAGGAAAGATAACATTTCTACTGGTACAATAGGTAATGTGAAGGTATATTATAATGATTTCCACCCTAAACAAACTCTTCTTATCTAGTATATGGATTAATGGTATCATATGGATTAATGGTAAAAGCTATGATTAACTTTATTTTTCCTGAAGAATTGCTGTTGTAAGCCCCCTCTAGTGCTGGTTATATCACCGATTCCAAGCCATAAGTCTCAAAAGGGAAGGCAGAAACACATGAGCACTGATCTGCTCTTTCAGTTGAGGATCTCAGGTCACACGTTGAAGTCCTTGGAGTTTCTCCTACGCACTTTGGAGTAGCTTCAAATTCCTTCATGTTAATTGTGTTGCCTGAATGCTTTTAGGCTGGGTTCACACTAGTGTGTATTGGATGCGGGTTTCTCCGCATCCAATTCGCATAGCAGGAGATTGTGACTGGCTCTCTATGGAGTCGGTTCACACATCTCTGCATCGGCTCCGGTGCAAATTTGCACATGGGTCCTGTGCGTCTTTTGGTCCCTTTCAGGTCTGAATTAAGCCCAAAATTCTTGCAGAAATCGGACCTGAAACAGTGAATGTAGACACACTGGACCCCTGCTGTGAGCTGCATACGGAAATAGTGTGAACCCAGCCTGAGGGAGGCATAGTAATGAGATTTATTTATGCTAACATGAAATATCATCCAAAAACATGACCACTAGTAAATGAATCTGAAACTAAGGGGCAGTGAAGCTGGTTAACAAAAACCAGGATGGAGTCCAGGGCAGAAGGGACCACAGTGGATGGGAAGAACAGTCCAACACACAGAAGAGAGGGAGGAGCCACAGTGGAGGGGCGTAGAGTTGTCAGGAGGAGAACAGAGAGGGGTAGAGAAAGAAGGTTAACAATGGAGAAAGATCCAAGATGGTAGAAGACAGAATGTGTGCGAAAACCTTCCATTAGAGAGCAGGGCAGCACATCCATCCCAATGTGGTCAGTTTGATACTATGTGGGAGCTACAGGATGTTGTGCTCATGCACAGCATGCCTGTACTCCCGTAGTCAGATGTCTGCTGACATACCCCCCATGTGCAATCTCTTTGCTAAGAAGATCAGTGTACTGCATGTCCCCCTGCACATCTCTTCACTAAGAATATCAGTGTACTGCTCTCCCTCTGCCTCATGCTGACATGCACTCCTGCACAGCTCTTCAATGGGAAGACCAGTATACTGCTCGCCCTCAGACTCCTGCTGACAAGTCCTCCTGCACAGAACTTCACTGGGAAGATCAGTGTACCGCTCTCCCTCTGCCTCATGCTGACATGCACTCCTGCACAGCTCTTCAATGGGATGACCAGTATACTGCTCTCCCTCTCACATGCCCCCCTACCCAGCTCTTTACTGGGAGGATCAGTACATTGCCATTTCTTTGCCTCTGCTGACATGCAGCGTGACTCCATGTCTGACTGGACATAGAGTAGAAGCTCAGGAGCGAGCCTGCTCAGGTGCCCCTCATAGCAAGCTGCTTGCTGTGGAGGCACTCAGCAGGAGTGCCCCCCCCAAAGCATAATGTTTCCACCTCTGTGCTTGACTGTATTGATGTTGTTCTTAGGGTCATAGTCAGCATTCTTCTTCCACCAAACACAGTGAGTTTCTCTCCTCAAGAAGGCACATGTACAGTCATGCTAATGAACATCTAAATGAATCAGAGAAGGATTGGGAGAAAGTGCTGTGGTCAGATGAGACCAAAATTGAGCTTTTTGGCATTAACTCGACTCACCGTGTTCTGTATCTTTTAATACAACAAAAGAGTAGCATTTGTTTGGTTTGGCTCTATAGAAAATCTATTGTGCAATGGTATAGCCTCTGGGTTTAGTCCAAGCACAAGCGATTCTCGTTACTAATGCGCAATTGTAAAAATTGAATGCCTTAACTGCCTGTGTGTGTGAGGTCCAGGTTTCCCTTCTTGTCCCAGAGTCCGCCCCAGGGGTATATGTCGCCTCTGGCTGCCTTCTCTACCTATCCCAGTGAAAGTTTTGCACATTGGTAGGTGGACATAAGATATTGTTAATGAATATGAAAACATTATGGATTGAAGATCAATGAAATATCTTTTAATAGCTAGGTTCAATATCTCTTCTTTGAATCTCTGGACGGTCCTGAGGAAGCTACACATGGGAAACGTGTTGACCTAGTGGATCTGAACAAATCATGTGATATATGTGTACAGTGGAATTGTACAAATTTGTTGGATGGTGTGAAGAGGTATTGTTTAATCATGCAATGGCAAAAAATATATTTAATGTTTTTAACAAAAATAAAGTAAATATTATTTTAAAAAATGGGTGTGTCATCTCATATGTACCAGTAAATCCGCAAACCTTTTCAATTTTTGTTCTAGCTACACACATTTTTTGTGAAGAAATCTCTGATGTTTAATTTCCTTAACTCGCAAAGGCCCCGTGTTCTCTTTCTTCTAGTTATGCATCTGTTGGGTAATAAAATTGTGGCTCTTCACAGACCCTGGGTGAGGCAGGCCTTCCACACCACCTACTTCGCATATACAAGAGGGGGTTGCCATCCTCGTTAATAAGTCTCTGTTGTGCAAAGTTGAGCAGGTATTTATGGAGCCAGGTGAATATATGTTATACTTGTTTATGATATTCAGTGGTCTTATATGCATTTGTTAATGTATATGTCCCCCCTCCCCTTGACCACTTCATTCTGTATGTAGAAAAAACTGGTCCCTTCCAAATTTCTAAGATCCTATTAGCAGGGGACTTCAATAACATCATAGACAAGATTTACTTCATTGGGCTAGTGCCCTAAAACCTCACTGAGATTTAGAAAAACCCTGGCACCAGGGCTTACCCCTTTCTCTCCGCTAAATTCTGCATGAACTTGTTATCCACTGTGAAAGATGCCACTTATTTGTCGGTGAGACTTTCAGACCACTTTCCTCTTGACATTATTATTGAGGTGGCAGGGTTGGAGAGATCTCAGCTGTTGGAACCTGACCTCAAAGTGGATCCAGTACCTGAAGGTGTGTGAAATTCTCTCACAATATTTGGATACCAATGATTCTACTGCTTTTCCCTCCCTAGTTTGGTACGCCTTCGAGGCTATTGTCAGGGGAGAATATATTTTAGCTATCAAAATTGCTTAGAAGGAATACTCCTTCCAACTCATTAAATTGGAAGATTGCGAGTCAGAGGCTGTGGAATCCCCAACTGCGGAATCCTATTCACAGTTGGCCTAGGCCAATACGGGTGCCAATACAAGACTAAATTTCACCTTACATTACAGATCCCTGATCCAGTCGGACTTCAAACTTCTCACCAGCAGACTTTTTGAATCTGGTGACAAAAACAGTAGCCTTCTGGCTAAATTAGTGGCAGAGCCACATTTTCAAACTATTATTATTCCTGAGATTTGGTATGCTTCTGGAACATTGATTTCCAACCAAGTTGGCATACTACAGGCATTCCGAAAATTTGATCGTCCCCTAGTCAACTTCTGCCATATTATATGTCTGACCTTTTGGTAGAATTGGGTACAGTTCTCCTCTCACATACAACTGGGTAACATCAGATGACTCATATGCATTGGTAAGACTGGAAACAGCTTCTCTTGATTCTTTCGAAGTCCTGCGGAACCTCCTCTATAGGGGTCCCACTGTCCCTCATCCACTTAATGATAGCAGTGTTGAAGCCCTGGCTTCAGGTCAATCCCAGACACATGGGGGTTCTGGTAGTTGGTCCACCTACGCTTTTCTATGGTTGAATCCCATGCTACCATAATTCTTATCAATTTTGGGCTCCACAATGTGAACCATTAAGGGGATCAAAACTGTAGACCATATTTGTGAGCACAGGTCCCTGAAGTCTTTTGAAAGGCTCAAATTACATTTTGACCACCCCAACTCCTACCTGTTTAGGTACCTGCAACTTTGCCACACTTACCATTCACAGTTTGGGACCTCGCAGTTGTTCATTACATTCTCTGCTCTGGAGATGCTGCTGTGAGACCCTGATCTAAACAAACCACTCTCAAACATCTAAAAAGCTCTCCTACATACACCCTGTTCACACTGGACTGGAACACTTACAATCCAAATGGCAGGCAGAGGTGCCAGACCTGGACAATGACAATTTTAAGGACATCTGGGAACATCCCTTTTTTCAAATAGTATCAGCTAGGGATAGGTTGATTTAGTTTAAAATTCTACATAGCATCTAATGCCCATAAGGCTGTATAAAATCTAAATATTCCCCCTACCTGCTGGAGTTGCAGGAGTTATTTGGCTGACTACATAAATAAGCTCTGGGAGTACTGACAGTAACAACATTACTGGTGTGTAGCATAAAATTATGCTTATCCCTGGGCGAATATGTAGACGTATGTATTGGCCCCCTTGGAAGATTGGACACTATGTTGTCGTAACCACTTTTATATTGGTCTATTTTTGAATGGGGAGGAGGCTGCTCAATATGTATATGGATGCTGCTTTATATAGCTTCTGTAACTAATCAATAATATAAATGCAGCCCCAACAATACTTTCAAAACCTCCCCCCTGCCTATTTGGATACTGTCATATGGGACAAATATGGATTAACTTTGATAAATTAAGCCTCCTGTATATCCCTATATATCTGAGGATTATATTATCCAAATTATCCAGTTATCTTGGCGTCCAACTAGGGAATATGTTCCCCCTGCATGCATCTTGATGCTGATAGTGAGACCTGTTCCTTTTTAAACTACCCCTGCATGAGTCCTGATGAAGCGAAGCAGCAAAACGCTTTGGCGCACAGGGGCTCACTGATCTCACATTATGTAACAACTGTTCTTTCAATCCTACACTCATGCTGTTTACAATTGTGTGTGCATATTTTTACATATTTATGTTTTTTTGCTTCTTTATCACAAGTATTTTGTAATATATCAATAAAGTTTATTTGCTGCCCCCTCAAAATAACTCAACACAGCCATTAATGTTTAAACTGCTGGCAACAAAAGTGAGTACACCCCTAAATGAAAATGTCCAAATTGGACCCAAAGTGTCAATATTTTCTGTGGCCACCATTATTTTCCAGCACTGCCTTAACCCTCTTGGGCATGGAGTTCACCAGAGCTTCACAGGTTGCCACTGGAGTCCTTTTCCACTCCTCCATGATGACATCACGGAGCTGGTGGATGTTAAAGTGGTAGTAAACCCCCCACTACTGTTTTTACCTACAGGTAAGCCTATAATAAGGCTTACCTGTAGGTAAAATAAATATCTCCTAAACCTACATGGTTTAGGAGATATTCGCCCTGCTTGCAGCCGCTGACATTAGCGGCGCATGCGCTCTGATGATCCAGCCGAGGCAGCTGGCAAATCAGAGCTGGCTGCCGAAACAAAGAGCTCCCGCGCGCATGCGTGGGAGTGACGTCACGCGGCTCCAGCCACTCACAGCGCCGGAGCAACGTACCCGGAAGAAAGAAGAGGACCAACATGTCAGCGTCCTTAGCGCTGACCAACTCGGGCATTGGGGGCCTCATTCTAAGGTAAGTATTTCATAATATGTTAGTATGCGATGCATACTAACATATTATGCTATTGTCTTGCAGGATTTTTTTTTTTTTTTTTAGCAGGCGGATTTACTACCGCTTTAAATACCTTGCGCTCCTCCACCTTCCATTTGAGGATGGCCCACAGATGCTCAATAGGGCTTAGGTCTGGAGACATGCTTGGCCAGTCCATCACCTTTACCCTCAGCTTCTTTAGCAAGGCAGTGGTCGTCTTGGGGGTGTGTTTGGGGTCGTTATCATGTTGGAAAACTGCCCTGCAGCCCAGTCTCCAAAGGGAGGGGATCATGCTCTGCTTCAGTATGTCACAGTACATGTTGGTATTCATGGTTCCTTCAATGAACTGTAGCTCCCCAGTGTCAGCAGCACTCATGCAGCCCCAGACCATGACACTCCCACCAACATGCTTGCAACATGCTTGCAAATAAGATTATCTTGGTCTCATCAGACCACAGGACATGGTTCCAGTAATCCATGTCCTTAGTCTGCTTGTCTTCAGAAAACTGTTTGCAGGCTTTCTTGTGCATCATCTTTAGAAGAGGCTTCCTTCTGGGACGACAGCTATGCAGACCAATTTGATGCAGTGTGCAGCGTATGGTCTGAGCACTGACAGGCTGACTCCACATCCCTTCAACCTCTGCAGCAATGCTGGCAGCACTCATACATCTATTTCCCAAAGGCAACCTCTGGATATGAACCTCTAGCACTTAAATTCTTTGGTTGACCATGGCGAGGCCTGTTCTCAGTGGAACCTGTCTTGTGAAACCACTGTATGGTCTTGGCCACCGTGTTGCAGCTCAGTTTCAGGGTCTTGGTAATCTTCCTATAGCCTAGGCCATCTTTATGTAGAGAAACAATTATTTTTTTCAGATCCTCAGAGTTCTTTGCCATGAGGTGCCATGTTGAACTTCCAGTGACCGGTATGAGAAAGTGAGAGCCATAACACCAAACTTAACACACCTTCTCCCCATTCACACCTGAGACCTTGCAACACAACGAGTCTCATTACACCGGGAAGAAAAAATTGCTAATTGGGTCCAATTTGGACATTTTCACTTAAGGGTGTACTCACTTTTGTTGCCAGAGGTTTAGACATTAATGGCTGTGTGTTGAGTTATTTTGAGGGGGCAGCAAATTTACTGTTATAAAAACTGTACACTAACTACTTTACATTGTAGCAAAGTGTAATTTCTTCAGTGTTGTCACATGAAAAGATAGAATAAAATATGTACAACAATGTGAGGGGTGTACTGCCTTTACAGGCTAATTTAGTTATAGTTACTTATATAGAATGTGTAGTTTACCACTGCCATCTAGTGGCAAAAGTCTGTAGCAGCTTTACCTCTAGTTATGTAAATTTCTCAGACGGGAAGTGACACTTGGTTTAGGAAGTTCTTCAGTCATCTTAGATTGTCATTCTCTGTGGATGCAGCGTGTCCGTTTCTCTCCCAAGTAGTGTTGCCAACCTCCTGCAGTGTTTTTTACTGGCAAAACATGGAAAATTTACTGCCGGAGCACATTTTTTACAGGCAACCCGAAAAATAACAGAACTCCCATTAAAAACTAGACAGTTGATATTCAAACACAACATGGAAACACTGACAATACCCATATCAAGTAGTTTGCTTGGTTTACACTTAAAAAGTCAGCGCAGCATGACAAATTATCAGACCCTGATATTTATAGACAGTTGTAAAAATCACTGATTTTTACAAACTGTCAGTAAATTTACTGGCGGTTGGCAACCCTGCTCCCAAGGGGCTTGAGACATCATCACCTGTAAGTGACTTTCTGTTGTGTCATCTGTCCTTTATGCTAGACTAGTGATTCTAGGTGTACTGATATCTTGTCATTGTATTGTATTGCAGTTTCACAAAGAAGTAAAATAAAGTTGGATTCCTTCGGTAGACAACTCAAGCATTGGGCTTCCGTTTACTGGAGTCTCTGACAAGTGTTTAGCTGTCTGTTTAGAATCACACATAGTGTTTTGAGAGCGGAACAGTGAAAAGGTGTAGCGCAACAAGCCTGGAGATATTAGTCTCTGCACAGACAGAATGCGTCTAAGATCAGGAAAACAGTATAAGGCTGAAGATCTGCTACCCGGGACACATCAAGGCAAGGAGAGAATGCCAAGTGTCCAGCAAGATGATACACACTCACACTCGTCTAAATCAACAAGATCCAGTCAGATTTCATCAGCAAATGCCCTTTTAGTCAGAGCTCGCGCCAAAGCAGAGGCAGCTCGTGTTCAGCTAGAATTTGCTGAGAAAGAGGCCGCCATTATGAAGGAAAGTACTGAGAAAGAGGCTGCCATTATAAAAGAAAAATCAGAACAGGAAGCAAAGTTGCATATACTTCAGCTTCATTGTGCAACCGCCGCTGCAGCAGCAGAGGCCGCAGCTTATGCTGATATTAAGCGGTCTGGAGGTGGGTCTATCCGTGAAGGCCCAGATGTGCCTGAGAAACCCCGTTCCTCAGTAGAACGTACAAAGGAGTATGTCCAAGAACTTTTAAACAGCAATGCAACCAAACAGTTTCCCAATCCAGAGTCAGTTGAATTTAAACCAGAACCAGCAGAACCCCTGAGTGTACAAAAACAAACCCATGAGGTCAGCAGTACCAGAACAATTAAAGATGAACCATTAGAGGCATATAGTAACAGGCCAAGTGAATCCTTACTACAGCAACCCAAACACCAGAGCACACAAGATGTCACTAAATATCTTATCCGTAAAGAAATGGTTAATTTAGGCTTTCTCAAGTTTCATGACTGCCCTGAGAATTATTGGGCATGGAAGTCTTCTTTTCTGAATGCAGACAAAGACTTAAGCCTCGTACACACGGGACGACGATCATATACAACACGTCGTACGAACAACCATTGTATGTGAAATCGATCGTTAGTACACGCGATTAGAACAGCCGAACATACGACGGTCGTACTACAGAAGTTGTATGAGCAGACTAGAAAACTTTGGTAGTACGACAAGCGGTCATACGACTGTTGTATCGTGTGTACAGAGAAGTTGGTCCAACGAGTTGTACATGCAAAAACACGCATGCTCAGAAGTCAGGAACAACCGGAAGTGTCCGTTCGTGTAAACCTAGGTTTCTATTTCACAATGCATATTCATTCATCTATTGACAATTGAATTCAAATAGCAAAATGCAGCGCACATTAGCATCTTTTTCAATGGGATAATAATGAAGATGCATTGCTAGTGATACACATGTTACGAATGTAATAAAAGACAGCTGTTCTGTAGTGATATTAATAGAATTAGCATTATTATTAATCTCTTTTATTCTATTTAACATTTCCCCAATATTATAGTCTCTGAAATATAAGAATTCCTTTAATTGAACTTGTTTGTGATCCCTTGCTATTTGTTCTAACTTTTCTTTTTAATGTAACTGCATACTTCAAACCTGCCATTTTCTTTAATAAAATTAGGCAAGTATTGTTTTTTTAAATATTCTTTATTTTTAAAGCATAAAGAACAGAAAATAAATTATCAAAGCAATTTTTATGCAAAGAAAATATAACATAAAAAAACTGTTTCTTCACAACAAAATATGGTAAAAATTGAACCAACGAAAAAAACAACAACAAAAATACAGAAAAATAAATAAATCCCTCAATGGGGGTATTGGCCATAATCCCCAGACCATGGTTGTTGGGGGACCTGGGGATAAAATTGCCACTGGCCAGCATGCTGGTGTGGTGGTTGGGTTGGGTGGTGAGATGGGGTAGGTGGTGGAGGTGGAGGCACATTCTCGTGGTGCTCCGTGTGTTGGGTAAGGAGCCCCATCGCCCCCTTAAACAGAACCTGACTTATCAGTTCCTCAGTTTTATTTTTTTGGAAAGGTTCCATTTTTTCCTCCTGGTCCAGGTCTCTTTGCAGGACTTGTGTGGCCTGCTGGAAGAAGGAGGAAGCGGCTTCATCTACGTGATGGGTTTTGCTCTTCCTTTTCCTCCC
The DNA here is from genome assembly GCA_018402905.1 of Glandirana rugosa. Taxonomy (NCBI): domain Eukaryota; kingdom Metazoa; phylum Chordata; class Amphibia; order Anura; family Ranidae; genus Glandirana; species Glandirana rugosa. The sequence continues at coordinate 1,490,510 of BLSH010306301.1, forward strand.
AACCTCAAGTGGAGGAATTTGCGACTGATAAGGTTGGGAAGAGCCAGCTGCCTCCTCCTCAGTCACCATTTCGGTGACACTTTCCTGTGTATAAAAAAAGTGACATTATTAGTATATGTTTGTTTGTGTGGGTGATGAATCCAAACAAATTTACATTTCATTACTGTTGCTTATTGAATAATTAGAAATAACAAACACTAGCATTCTGGCACCAGCATTTTGATTTATCCTTAAAATGACTTTAGGCCACAACGGGATTTGGATCTAGAAACAAATGTGTTAAGACTCAAATGTTTGGACAATAATGTTTAGTTCTTATAATTGTATTTTATCTTTAGAATATGTTCACCAACACTATACCTGGGTCAAGACGGCCTCCTCCTCATCTTCATCCTCAGGTCTAGGAGCCATGGCCTCACCAGAAGTAGAGGCAAGTGTGGAAAGAAATGGCCTAGCCTCAGATGGATGTTGTAAAAACTGCAGGCTGTGAAAGTACCACAGCTTTGGGACGTACACAGCAGATGCTGCAGCTCCGGACCTTTTTGAATCTTGGACCTTTTTCACCTCCGTCCCATAGGTAGTCCTGAGGTTGGCTATTTTGGTCCTGACATACTTAGGTGTTGCGTCAGGATTTATCAGCTTGCACAGCTCCACCAGTTGCTGTATAGCTGCCAGCTTGCGGGCCCTATTAAAATAGTCCTTCAAGTGGACATTCCACAGGCAGGGTAGTTGCCTGTACAGGTCTATAAACTGCGGCAGGAAGTCTTGCGAGAAGAAACTTTTGCTCATTATGCCTGCAAGACACAAGACAAAGCATCATGCAAATTCACCCAGCATACCCCTAAAAGCTCCACCAAATCTAGGCCCCAAAGGGATTGCCACATCATCCCTTTAATCCAGGACACATATGAATTACACAGGTTCAGAGGCTAATTTAATGCAGATAAGGTACCAAGTGAGTTTAATTACCACCTTAATCAGCCACAGAACCTGAGTAATTAATATGTGTCCTGGATTAAAGGGATGATGTGGCAACCCTAAGCAGTATAAGCCATTCTTCCCAATGCAATCCAAGCATAACAGTATAGGCCTCTACCCACCTATATCAGAAGTTCCAGGCGAACCTTCGGTTGAAAAGTGAGCGCACGCATTCGTTCCCAGACAGCGTTCCTACCTCCAGCCATTTCCTTGAACGTTCGTTCGTCCTTTATACCTTGCTATACATTGCGCATGCGTACCGCTCTCAGGTGCGTCGTGATGCTGGGGCGTGACACGTACCAACGCCTCCACGGAACGAACGAACAATCGCACCTCCATGATCGTCCATAAACGAGCACCAATCATGGTGCCACCGCAAAATGAAGGCCACCCCCATGACCAGGCCAGAAATGGTTGACATGGTGGGAATCCTGGAGGCCAGGGATTATGACTGCAAAAGAGGGGAGTATGAGAGGCCAAACAGCCATAAGGATTATATCCTGGAGAGGGTCATTGAGCGGCTGTCTCACAAATATGTGGTCCAGCGGGCAAAGGATCAGCTCCACAAGCGCTGGTCTGATCTGAAGCATCAGGAGCCAGACCAGCTGTGCCAGATCCATCGGATCCTAGAAAAAAGTAAGCAATATTTTTTTGGAAACAATATGTAGATGTGTAAATTCGGTGTCTGGATCTGTTCTTGGTCAAAGTAGCTAGAGAGAATTATCTGTGAATTTTTGAACTCTTTGTATGCCTTGGTGTTCCCAAATTTAATTTCCAAATCAAGCATACTGTATATGAAGAATACCATTTTAGACTGTTTTCAGACATTCCTTTAGCTTTTGCACTTATGTTCTTTTTGTATTTTGCAACAGGGAAACAGAAAAAACAAAGGCTCCACCCCCCCAAGGGACCAACGGATGCTACCACACCTGGCCCATCAGCAGAGGTGGAATCCAGCCCACCTTCACGCCCAGAAGGTAAGTGCTAAATGACAACTATACAAATTGTGCCACAGACAGGGGTGCTGCTAGGTGGACAAAAGGATGGGGGTTTCAGGCCTAAATTAAAGGATAAGTATCACTTTACTGGCTGCTGACTGATTCATCAGTGCCCATTAATCCAGCCTTGCTAGCACAGATATGGTGAGAAGATAGCCCCCAGTGCTGAGGCACATAAATGCATATGATGGATAGCAGACAGCCCACATCCCATAGGAGCGAGGGGGGGGGAGCATCTGTAGGAGTTGACGAATGTTGCCACCTGTCAAGTATTTTGGCCGTGGCAAATGGCATCATCGTCCGTTTGTTGTTGTTTTGTTTCAAAAAATACTACAGTGGCCCCCCAAGCCTGTGCAAGTTCACCAGATGCACCCACCCCAGCCCAATTGCAAGGTTGGTACACTTGAAACATATCCCACAATGTATGTGTTGAACCTGTAGTGACTTTGGGGTGCTCAATGAATGCATTTGTTTTTTTTTTTAGAAGAACCGGATTGCCTGGAGCTGCCCCAACATCCCGAGTCCCCGAGGGAACCTGTCGTTACTTGTAAGTACTGTTCTAATATTGAGTGTGATCAAATCCCCTGCACTACCAAATTATACGTGTGTATATCTCCTCCAGTGGATAAATTAATAACTACGACCAACTGCTGCAATACTAATACTATACACAATAGTACTGAATAAATAATAATAGGATGGGGTACTGCGCAGTCCGTATATGGAGGAAAAGCCTCTATTGCACAAAGATACCAAATAATCTGTAAAATATATATATATAAAGTGCATACATAAGTAGTGCATAAAA
>BLSH010306301.1:1493303-1513048 GCA_018402905.1 Glandirana rugosa
GTTCGTACAGGGGTTGTAGGCAGTCAGCGACGACCTCCAAGACACGACAGGAAACATGTAGGACCTCGAGGCGTGTCGTGGTAACCTATAGGGAGGAGTCAGAAGGTTACCACGTAACACCTTCGAGTACTGGACAATTCATCTCCTTTTAAGTATTCTCGTTACTACCAGTTCACCGACTCCCGGTTGTATCACTAAACACAATAAAACCATCAAAAAACTTCACTATAGAACTGTAACTAACCATAACATACGGACGCGACACTAACCTACCTTCGCGTCTGGACCTTCGTCCCACGAATCTGGCGAGGTTGACGAATCAAGGTTCCATTGATAAAGTCTTTGTCGATAATACACGACGTATTATTATTATCCTACCCCATGACGCGTCAGGCATATACCTCCTTTTCGGAGATAACGTGTTAAACAACGTGTCAAATTTCCGCATACATAAGTAGTGCATAAAAAGTGACTTAGTGCCTTTAAACTGTGCAACAAATTGTGCAATAGAGGCTTTTCCTCCATATACGGACTGCGCAGTACCCCATCCTATTATTATTATGCAGCACATAATAGCTGTTTCTGAAATAGTTACCTTGGAACTAAGCAGTTGGAGCGGTCTAAGCACCCTGCTTCCAGGTCTGCGCTTCCATCCAATCACAGCGCAGGCATACAATACCAATCAATGTCAAGATATCACTTCAAAAAACTACCAAAATAACACAAATCACTATGTTGGCCCTCAGCCACTTGACCATCATTGCTCTTATGAATTTTCCTCTACTTAACAGGTCATGAGCTTCCACAATGCACCATTGGAAGACTGAGGAGGGATATCCAATGGTGCTGTGCGGAGCTCCAGGATGTACAAAGGACAGCACAGAACCTCCAGCAGCGACTGACGGATGTTGGGGACATGCTTGCAAAATTTTAAGGCAATTCTTCTTGCAATTGGGCTGGTTTTTGTGGACCCCATTTTAGGGCCTGTTGTCCAGTTGAAACGGCCTCCTGAAAAAGCGTGTAAACATGTACTCCATCTCATTAGGGGTTGTCAAGTGTCATCTTTCTGGGTGGGCAAACCCCCCTTCCTCCAAACTGGAGTTTCTTGGAGAAAGGGGTGTTGCATCTGCAAAATGTGTGAGTTGATCACATCAGGGGTTCGAAGCTGACGCGTTTCGGGGTTGCCCCCCTTTATCCAAGCTAGTGGAGTTTGGCTAAAGGTGGCCACCCCCAAAACGGGTCGGCTCAGAAATCATGATGGTATCAACTCACACATTTCTCAGATGCAACACCCCTTTCTCCAAGAAACTCCAGTTTGGAGGAAGGGGGGTTTGCCCACCCAGAAAGATGACACTTGGCAACCCCTGATGAGATGGAGTACATGTTTACATGCTTTTGTTTGTGGCCTACTAGTTTTAATATGTTTGATATCTGTTTTTAAAATGTTGCAAAGTACCTCAGAATGTGCAACCAATATAAAGGTTTGATACTAACAGTGTGTACCTTCTTCTTTACTTTATGTATGCCTGTGAGTTCCATAAAGTTTATGTCTTTACAGAGCAAATGTGCTCTTTTATGTGGTCAACACAGATGTAGTTCATATCAAAACATTTAAACCAGTTGTTAATGCATCATGTTTTTGTTCTTCATGCATGGAATGCATGAACACCAACAACATTGTGTGTTTGTGTGTGTGTATATGTAGCACAACCCCTGCACACCAAAATACTTTGCTGAAGCTGAAATTTTGATCTCATGGAGAAATTAAGGTTAGATTTCCCTCTTGGAGCAAGTGCAAAAATAAAGCACATATAGAACATCTCTTTTACACATCGAAAAACCACAGACAAGAGTAGTTAAACTGAAGGATTCATTTATAAGGGTAATAAAACATTAAAGATCAGGAATCATGTTTTGCCAGGATACAGCCGGATGACCTTCAGTGGATGTACTTGGGCCTGGCAGGGCTGCATCAACATCCGCGGGCACAGTTGGTAGGCAATTGGTCATATTCCTGCATAAAAAATTATGCAGGATGCAGCAGCACAGTACCATGTGATTAATCTTATATAAGACCAGGTTGATTGGCGTCAAAAAGACACGGAACCTGTTGGCCAAAATTCCAAATGCATTTTCCACCACCCTTCTAGCACGCAAAAGTCTATAATTGAAAATCCGCTGGTCAGGGGTCAGGTTTCGTTGCAGAAATGGCTTCATAATATGTTCACCAAGCCCAAACGCCTCATCTGCAACAAACACAAAGTTCAGACCCCACACGCTTTGGTCTGCAGGTGGAAAGTTCAGGGTGCCATTCTGAAGCCGCCTATAAAACTCCGTCTGCATGATGACACCTCCATCGGAGTTGCGGCCATTCTTCCCCAGGTCCAGGTACAAGAACTCATAGTTAGCAGACACTATGGCAAGCATCAGAGTGCTGCAAAACCCCTTGTAATTAAAATAATAGGAGCCCGAGTTGGGTGGTGGTACAATCCGAACATGCTTGCCATCAATGGCACCCCCACAGTTGGGAAAATCCCATTGCTGCATAAACTGAGCAGCAACTTCCTGCCACTGCTGGGGATTGGAAGAAAACTGTGAATAAAAAAAATTTGACTTTGACAACAAACATAAAAATGTTCTTCAACATACGAATGCAAGGGCAACATAAGGCTACACTTCCATTTCCAGCTCAGTCAAGATGTAAGACATGGGAGAAGCACAACCTACAGAAAATATACTTGGCTAATTACACTTTTCTAACCATATTCAAACAAAAGAGATCACATGAGGTCAAATTAGTAGCAAATCAAGCAGGCCCTTGCACTACATGTTTTGGGGAAATGTCACCCGCAAAAGATGGAGAGTGTGTATAGGAGATTACATTTCTGAAGATATAGTAGTTTTAAATGATGTAACTTTTTGGGAGCATGGGGCTTAGGTTTCACATAATAAGAACACCTCAAGCACTCTGCCTGGTTGTAAAGCCAAAAATAATGTGGCAAAAGTGTGTGTTTTTTGGGGGGGCGCCTAAACTGCATCTGACATAAATAATTGTGGCATTACCAGGCTGAGTGAGCAGTGCAGCCATCAGAAATTTGGGGGCCCTTTACACAGCTTTAAACCTGCCCCCCCTTCTGACCACCAACCTTACCCAGGGCCTTCACGCTGGTCCATTCCACCACATCTGCCCACTGGCCAGGGGTGTACAGATGTTGCAGCCCCAGTAGGAACAATACACCCTGTCACACTTACGAGATGTAGCCTGCCAAGCATGACCCAGTGAAGTGTGCAATGCATGCTAGTGTGAAATCCAAGGGCTTCAAAAAGCAGTGCACAGGTAACACAGCCTCACTCAATGCTTGCAATAAGACCTAGTGCCAAACATAGGTGCTGCAGGTCCCAAACTTGAACCAGTTGTGGTCCAGGGGGCCCTCTCCTTGTGGGCAAAGTTTGTTATTTTTGTTGCCTAGGGTTCAGGAGAATGGTCTCCCCAAACTGGATGCCCCCTCCCATAGACTCCAATGTTAAAGACTGCTAAAGTCTTTGTTGTAAGGGCCCCTTGAGACACTGGGGCCCCTTACAACGGTACTGCCTGCACCCCCTGATGGTGGCCCTCTGAGTGTGTATGGACACTGGACAACATGCTGGGGAGGCGTGTAGAGGAAAAAAAGGAGGTGAAAAAAGCTTAGAGCATGCATGAGGCCAAAGAAGACATTCACGGCATATTGTAATGTTACTAATTAGGTATTGGCAAAAAGGGCAAATACTATATTATCAAACATAAACACATAAAATGTGGTATTAACATGAAACATACCTTAATATAGTCCTTCTGCAGCACCTGAATGATGGCTGAGCATGTCTCCGGAATAATGACTCCAAGAGCCTGGGGGGAGATGCCTGTAGTGAACTTGAGGTCCTGGAGGCTTCTTCCCGTAGCCAGGTAGCGCAAGGTGACAATGAGCCTTTGCTCAGGGGTGATAGCAAGGCGCATGCATGTGTCCTCCTTCTGGATATAGGGGGACACAAATGCCAAGAGTTGGTTAAAGCAGGGGTCCGTCATCCGAAGATAATTCCTGAAATCATCAGGATTATTCTCCTGGAGCTCCCTGACTAAAGCCATATGACCAAATTGATCACAGTTAAGTAACCAATTTTTGGTCCAACAACTCCTCTCCCTTCTTCTCCTATGTTGGTTTTGGGTCCAAACAAGGACTCCTAGGCCAACAATAGCGAGATTTCTATCTCTAGAAGGAAACATCGTTGACGTACGAACGGTCAGGAGCAATCCAAAGAACGATCTGAAGAATGAACTGAAGAACGATCTGAAAGTCGCGAATCAACAAACACCAAACTTCAACTAACACGAAATTAGATGAAGGAGCCCAAAGGGTGGCACACGATAACAGCACTTCCTCTTTATACGCTCGTTGCACGTCATTAAGTTCGGCTTGGTCGCACGTTGCTTGTACGACCATTGGGTGCACGTCAGTATGCTAGATACAACAGCCAACATACGATTTGAGACGATCGTACGTACGATCGTCGTCCCGTGTGTACGATGCTTTAGACTTATCAGCAGCTGAGATGCTAGACCTGATGATAAAATGGCTTGGGACTGAGTCAGAAGAGCATGCAAGAAGGATGCGCAGGATATACAGGAAAGATATGGATCACCAGAAGCAATTGAAGGTGCTTTAATTAAAAAAATTAGTTTTTCCCTAAGCTAAACAGCAGAGACAATCTGAAAGTACAAGAGCTGGGTGATATTCTTTGGGAAGTCCAGTGTGCCAAAGAAGAAGGCTATTTTAGAGGACTTGCGCTTTTATTTACCGCTAGCGGTACTAAGCCTATAGTGGAGAAACTACCTCACTACCTACAAGAAAAATGGTTGATTGTGGGAGCCAAATACAAGGAAGAACATGATGTCCCCTTCCCCCCATTCTTTGCGTTTTCTAGGTTTGCGCAGCAGCAAGCTAAGATCAGGTGTGATCCCAGCTTTTCCTTCATCACCAGCCGTCAACTGCCAAAGGTGGAAAAGCCACCTAGAGCCTACAATAAGACTTCAGTGATCACCCATAAGACAACTATACCCTCTGAGGACCCAGACTGTCTAAGTAGCTACAAGGTAAACACCTTTGAAGGCCCTGGCAGACTTTGCCCACTTCATAAAAAGTCCCATCCCCTAAACGAGTGCAAAGGGTTCAAAAGTAAACCTATCAAGGAAAGGATAGCCTTTCTTAGACAAAACGGCATCTGCTTCAAGTGTGAATCCACTAAACATGTAGCCAAAGACTGCAAATACAAGCGGATTGCTCCGAATGTGGCAGTAACATACACATCACAGCTTTACACCCTGATACTTTGCACCAACCACTAGAGGTCACTGAAGTCCCGAAAGATGAGGGCAGGGAGCAAAAAGATAATTCATCTACCTCAGTAATGTCCAAATGCACTGAAATCGTGGTGACATTACAAATCCATGTTCGTGTTCGAAGATCTGCCTAGCAACAGTGTACCCCACAGGGGAAAAGCAAAAGGCAGTTAAGATGTATGTAGTTCTGGATGAACAGAGTAACAGGTCACTGGCAAGGTCAGACTTTTTAAATGCCTTCAACATCACATTGAGTGCTGTTCCATATACCCTAAAGACATGTGCAGGAGTGATAGAAACTTCAGGAAGAAGAGCTACTGACTTTACTATCGAGTCTCTTGACAAGAGAGTCCATCTCTCACTTCCCACTTTGATAGAGTGTGATATGATACCAGACGATAAAGCAGAGATACATTCACCAGAAGTGGCCCTTTATCATCATCTCCATTCAATATCTCACCTTATTCCAGCTATCCAGATAGATGCCTCTATTCTTCTACTTCTTGGAAGAGACATTCTACAGGTACATAAGGTACGCCAACAAATTAATGGGTCTTTTAATGCCCCTATGCTCAAAGACTTGACCTAGGGTGGGTTATAGTAGGAGAAGTTTGTCTAGGAGCAGCACATTGGCCTGACAGCGTCAACACTTCAAAGACATCTGTGCTAGCGAATGGGCGCATGTCCCTTCTGAGTCCATGTCAAAACAGCTTTGTTGTTAAAGAAACCCTAAAACCATACTGTGACTCTCCTTCTAATTACAATACAGACATTAGTATTAGCATGAAGACTGACACGTCAGGGAACTCAGTGTTCCAGAGAACAAAAGATGTTGACAAACAAGCAATGTCTATAGATGATCAAGCCTTTCTCAATATCATGGATAAAGAGACTTTCCAAGATGAAAACAACAATTGGGTAGCTCCTTAACCTTTTCGCACACCCAGGTGTTATTTACCTAGTAACAGAGAGCAAGCCATGAAGTGCCTAAACGCAAAGAAAACCTGAAGTGAAAAAAGACTTTACAGAATTCATCAAAGTAATGCTTGACAATAACCATGCTGAAGTAGCACCATCACTGGATGAAGGTAAAGAACACTGGTATCTGCCAATGTTTGGCGTTTACCATCCACACAAGCCAGACCAAATAAGAGTTGTGTTCGATTCCAGTGCTCAACATGAAGGTGTTTCATTAATGATGTTCTGCTGAGTTGCCCAAATCTAAACAACACACTTCTGGGTGTCCGCTTCAGGAAAGAGCCTATTGCCTTCACAGGGGATGTGCATCAGATGTTTTATTGTTTTCTAGTAAGAGAAAACCATTGTGATTACTTGCATTTCCTGTGGTACAAGGATAACGACACAGATAAAGAGGTGACAGAGTATAAAATGAGGGTGCATGTTTTTGGTAACAGCCCTTCTCCTGCTGTTGACATATACTGCATGCGCAAAGCTGCCCAGAAAGGTGCAGAACATTATGGTCAAGATGCCAAACACCTTGTGATGAGACATTTCTATGTAGACAATGGACTTGCTTCAGCTAACACACCTGAAGGAGCAATCAACATTCTCAACAAAGCAAAACAAATGCTGGCAGAGTCTAATTTGCGACTACATAAGATAGCCTCTAACAGCAAACAAGTCATGGAAGCTTTCACCATGGAAGACAGAGCTAAAGATCTTAAAGACCTTTGCCTGGGAACAGACACCCTTCCTTTACAGAAGAGTTTAGGCCTAAGCTGGGATATAGAGAAAGACTGTTTTGTTTTTCAGGTTTCTTCAGTAGAAAAACCATTCACGAGAAGAGGAATTTTATCCACCGTGAACAGTCTCTACGACCAAGGTCCACCTCTAGTCATTTTGTGGGGTGACTGTCACTTATGGTTCGACCATACCATGGTTCCAAATTTGACCCCCTTGGAGAGTGGTTTAACATTGAAGTTTATGGGGAAACCTGGCCAGCTTGGCCCCGCACTGTTCCCGAACCATAAGGGTCAGGGACACCAATCTCGAGGACCTTGTATAGGGGACCCAGAACCATCTTTGGTAGAGGTTTGGACTGGTTGACCCCCATGGTTCGACTGTACCACGGTTCCAAAATTGACCTAGGTGAGAAACCTGGCCAGCTTGGCCCCCCCACTATTTCGGAACCATAACCACCATCCTCTTGAGTTTCTGTGACCAGTACCGAGACATTCCCAAACAATTGCACAACTTCCCAGGTAGCCAAATGTGTCAAAAATACACCGACACTTGGAGGGTGCAGGGAACTACCCACAGAACTCCCTCCCCAAACTGGGGGTCCCGGGGACCTTTGGTTCACTGGTATGCTGGTACTGCGACTCCAAATTCACCAGACTTTGACCACCAGCAAATGGGAAAACACCGGTGTTTAACATTGGTGTCTAAGGGGAAACTTGGCCAGCTTGGCCTGGCACTGTTCCCAAACCATATGTCAGGTCACCTGGGGTCAATTGACAGATGCACGCCGTTGGGGTAGGATGGTTGTGGACCCTTTGGCTGACTGCTGTGGATGGGGCTCTGGGCGATTCAGGAAAGCAGGTCCCCCTGAGTACCCACACGGATCTCACAGGGAGCTAGAGCATAAGATTCCTCAGGGCACAGAGTCTAAGAGCCAGCAGGTATTCACCAGAGCCTCTGATGGTGAGGATGGACTGTGCTGCAGTTGACGCCAGGGCTACAAGGGACGGTCAGGAAGGCCCGCCAAGGATCAGGGCAACAAGCAAACAGGAATAGTCAGAACACGCCAAAGGTCGGGGTATCAGGTAGGCAGGAATAGTCAAGAGAACAGGCCAAGGTCGGTACACGTAAACAGACTAACACACTAATATTGATCGGCAGCGATGGCTTGTAGTGTATGGTGTTATATAGTGTTCATTGTTAGAGGCTGGGGGGGAGCCCTGCTGAGGTAAGATTACTTAAGTACACAGGGGAGAGGTGCATGGTCTCTAGGCTGGACACAAGCAGAGAGGTAAGCGGACAGACAGGACATGAAATGTTACTGCAGATTCATGACACCATAAGGGTCAGGGACACCAAACTTGGGGGTCTTGTAGAGGGGACCCAGGACCACCTAAGGTAGAAGTTTGGGCCCGTTGACCCCCATGGTTCACCGGTACCTTGGTTCCAAAGTCACCAGACACCCAATGGGGTTTAACATTGGTGTCTATGGAGAAATTCGGACAGCTTGACCCAGCACAGTTAGGGTCAGGGACCCCAAATTTGGGTAGCCTCTAGAGGGCCCCAAGACCACCTCTGGTAAATGTTTGGGCCAGCTGTCACTTGTAGTAAAGCCATACGGGGCCAAAACCCGGCAGCTTGGTGACCCACTGTTAGCCCGCCAAGCTGTCCAGGGACTTGAAATTGGATGGTTTGTAGAGGGGCCCCAGGGCCACCTCTGGTAATTTGGCGGCGTGGCTGTAACGTATGGTTCAACTGTACCAAAGGTTCCAAATTTGACCCCCTAGGAGAGCTGTTTAACATTAAAGTCTATGTTAAAACTTGGCTAGCTTGGCCCCGCACTATTCCCGAACCATAAGGGTTCACACATTTTACAGGTAGACGAACCACTCTGTCAAAATTCCCACTCAGAAATTTCAACAAAAATGTAAATTGGTGTACATTTGGGTTAGAAGTGAGTGCACACTTTCCATCTATCTGAGATTAAAAAGTGACACAAGTTCACAAATTGTGTGGGCAAAAGACACACCACTGCCCTAAAAGTTATACAGACCATAAAGAATTAGTATGCCAAAAATAAATGGTTAAACCACCAAGTGCTTATTTTCACAACTTCTTATCACGGGCGGCCTGTGCATTGAGGGCGCACGGGCACTGCCCCCCTATCCCTGCCGCCTCCTCCAATCCATGCGCCCGGCCCCTTTTAGGATGCCGGACTCATGGATTCCTATGGCGGGGCGGGAGGGAGTGTTTTTTAAGCACATGATTAGAGCCTGAGGCTCTAATAGGCTTCAAAAAAGGGTGGGCTCGGGGCGCAGAGAGTGTGCCCCGATCCCACCCAATTGTGTGACCATAGCGAATGAATTTTTCCTATTTTCACACTACAGTGCCTCCCCGCCAATCAGGAGACAGGTCGTGAGAGCTGTCTTCCGATTGGCCAAAGCTCCAGGTGATCCTATTGGATTGCCTCGTGCTTAGAAGGAGGAGGCACCAGCTGGACTGGACCCGCTGGCACTGCAGCTTCTGCACAGGAGGACGTGGAGAGGACAGGGAACAGACCGGCGGTAAGTGCCTGCGGGGGCCGGGGGGGATACTGCAAAGCCGGGGGGGATCGGGGGGGATCGGTGCCGAGAGCAGGGGGAGAGGATGATGTAAGGTGCTGGTTGACTATCAGGGCTGCGGGCCCCGCGCCAGGGGGAATCAGTGCCGAAAGTGGGGGGGATGATGGAAGGTGCTGTGTGACTACCTGACTGAACCTGTGACTATCAGTGCTGCGGGCTGTGCTATGTGACTACCTGTGATGCTGGGCTGTATACATTACCTGTAATGCTGGACTATATACTGTACCTGTGATGCTGGGCTGTATACATTACCTGTAATGCTGGGCTATATACTCTACCTGTGATGCTGGGCTGTATACATTACCTGTAATGCTGTGCTATATACTCTACCTGTGATGCTGGGCTGTATACATTACCTGTAATGCTGGGCTGTATACTCTACCTATGATGCTGGGCTGTATACATTACCTGTAATGCTGGACTATATACTCTACCTGTAATGCTGGGCTGTATGCTCTACCTGTAATGATGGGCTATATACTCTACCTGTGATGCTGGGCTGTATACACTACCTGTAATGCTGGGATGTATACATTACCTGTAATGCTGGGCGATATACTCTACCTGTGATGCTGGGCTGTATACACTACCTGTAATGCTGGGCTGTATACTCTACCTGTGATGCTGGGCTGTATACATTACCTGTAATGCTGGGCTATATACTCTACCTGTGATGCTGGGCTGTATACACTACCTGTAATGCTGGGTTATAAACTCTACCTGTGATGCTGGGCTGTATACAGTACCTGTAACGCTGGGCTGTATACATTATCTGTAATACTGGGCTATATACTGTACCTGTGATGCTGGGCCATATAAATTACCTGTAATGCTGGGCTATATACTCTACCTGTGTTGCTGGGCTGTATACATTACCTATAATGCTGTGCTATATACTCTACCTGTAATGCTGGGCTGTATTATCTACCTGTAATGCTGGGCTATATACTCTACCTGCGATGCTGGGCTGTATACATTACCTGTGATGCTGTGTTAGTATACACTACCTGTGATGCTGAGCTATGCACCCTAACTGACTTGTAATGCTGGGCTATATACCCTACCTGTAATGCTGGCCTGTATACCCTACCTGTGATGCTGTGCTAGTATACCCTACCTGTGATGCTGAGCTATATACCCTACCTGAGCTGTAATGATGGGCTATATACCCTACCTGTAATGCTGGCTTTTATACCCTACCTGTGATGCTGTGCTAGTATACCCTACCTGTGATGCTGTGCTATATACCCTACCTGACTTGTAATGCTGAGCTATATACCCTACCTGTGATGCTGGCCTATATACCCTGATCTGTGAGGCTGAGCTATATACCCTGATTTGTGAGGCTGAGCTATATACTCTGCCCAGTGATGTTGAGCTGTATACTCTGTCCTTTGATGCTGGAGCTGTATACCCTGCCATGTGATTCTTGGGCTGTATCCTCTGTCCAGTGATGCTGAGCTATATACTCCTGACGCTGTAGGTCGAAGCAAGTGGAATACAGGGGACGGAGTGGGCGGATTCTATAAGGGGTGAGGCTTATGAGCAGTGGGAGAGGTCAAAAAGGAGGGGCGGGGTCTAGCGCCCCCACATCCTAGGCCGTCTTGCACACAGTGACATTCTTATTTCTGAAAAAACTGCAAGTTTGTGACAATCCATCAGATTCAACTCTTGTATCCGTAGGGCCACACAGAGAGATGAAACATTCCATATAACCCCCTTACTAAAACCCCCAGCTTGAGCATATTGAGTTAAACAGTAATTACAGAGTCTATAAGCCTCAAACAAGTTTAATTTAAGCCCTTCATAAAACTGCCACCTCGTAAGACCTCTAGAAGAGCATTCTATAGACTCTAGTGTATCTTGATTATAATTGGGGTTGTAAACCTCAAGAGCCAAAGACATTTTATGAAACCCTATTGAAAAATACTTGTTAAAACTTTCCTTGGTTTGGTGGTTTTGCAGATGGTTAATAGTCACTGTAATGTTCCAAGAGCAGAAGCTCCTAATGCATAGTGTAATTACTTTACCAGAGTATTTAAAGGAATACACATTTAGTCTGGTGTTTTTTTAAGTATCAGAACCATGATCTATTAATATTCCATAAATCCTCATATGATAAAATTACAATCATAACTAGTAGCTTCTACCAAAATATAAAAGAAAATAACCAGTTTGATATCACACATGCCTATGCCGTTATGCCCCTGAAATTGATAAGACATATTACCTCTCCTAAGGAGAATGGGCATAAAATCAATATTATATCTTATTATGTATTTTAATCCATGCAATAATACTTAGAAAATGTGGCCATCTATAATTATTGATATAGTTAGAAAAGTTACACTAAAGGTATAAAATTATTAGACGTATAATCAAACACTTCAGTACCTCTACAACCACCCCTTGGCTGCTGTGATTGGGTAGAGGTTGGCTCAGCGACACTTGCAGGAATCTCCAAACTATGGCCCTCAAGCTGTTGCAGAACTACACATCCCATGAGGCATTGTAAAACTTTGACATTCACAGACATGACTAGGCATGATGGGAATTGTAGTTCCTGAACAACTGGAGGGCCATAGTTTTAAGACCCAGTGCATGAAAAGCTGCTGCAAATAGCAAATCATAGCTCTCAGTTTTCCATCAAACCTCTTCCAGAAAGCTAAGAGTCATTCCTGAGGGCTAGTGAGTTTGTCAAAATCGGATTGGACTCGATTTGTGGATTGCACAAGATCAGACGAACATTGTGAAGTGCTTTTTTAATTGCATGTATTTAGCTGTTGCCTATTCTGTAATATTTTTCTTCTTTTCCTTTCATTAGAACAATATTTTAAAATATTTTATCTGATTCTCGAATTGCTCTAATCAGAAATCATTAGCAGCGGTCTCCATTAGCAAGCACGTTTTCCCAGTAGCAGCAGCAGTAGTGTTGGAAGGCAACATGTTTTTTTTCATAATGTAAGATGTTTTTGAATATGAAATCTGATTACACCTAACCTCGACACTCTCGGGGGCAACCTGGAATGCCATTCAGCAGGTCTACCCATCAGGGCTATCAGAACCTTCATCTGGAAGAAAAGGGTCACGCATACCCCCAAGCAAGGCAGTATGGGATAAGAAAGCTTGGCTTCAAACCACCTGGTGTAATGAAGATTGAATTGCCTGATTACCATGACTGAAAATAAAAGCTTCAAAAATCAACTGCTGTTAAGATGACTGATTTCTTGAGTTATACCAACATCAAAGGATCCAGGTCAAATAGGGGCGATTCATGGACAAATGCTGCCCCTATTGGTCATTACAGCATGCTTCCTAGAGAACGGACAGACGAACAATATACAGTCAGGTCCATAAATATTGGGACATTGACACAATTCTAATCTTTCTTGGCTCTATACACCACCACAATGGATTTGAAATTAAACGAACAAGATGTGCTTTAACTGCAAATTTTCAGCTTTAATTTGAGGCTATTTACATCCAAATCAGGTGAACGGTGCAGGAATTACAACAGTTTGTATATGGGCCTCCCACTTTTTAAGGGACCAAAAGTAATGGGACAATTGGCTGCTCAGCTGTTCCATGGCCAGGTGTGTGTTATTCTCTCATTATCCCATTTACAAGGAGCAGATAAAAGGTCCAGAGTTCATTTCAAGTGTGCTATTTGCATTTGTCAGAATGCTAGATAGGCTGGCACTGGACGTTTGTGTGGGTGGTGTCTGAAAGGACTTTAACCAGATAGAGAGACTCTCTCTCCCCCCATTGAGCCCAGCTGGAAGATACCGAACACAGAGGACACCCTTACGTAAAGTATCATCTATGTTCTTTTGTTTTATATGCTCTATATCAGGGATATGCAATTAGCGGACCTCCAGCTGTTGCAAAACTACAAGTCCCATCATGCCTCTGCCTCTGGGTGTTATGCTTGTGACTGTCAGAGTTTTGCTATGCCTCATGGGACTTGTAGTTCTGCAACAGCTGGAGGTCCGCTAATTGCATATCCCTGCTCTATACCATTCTTTCTTAGTATTTTATGTTAGCATTTCTACTTTCTTTACAATAAATGTGATCCTCGCCTGTTTAAGCAGGGTGTTTATTTTCTTAGCTAGCATTGTTATTATACCATCACCATTAACGTTATTAGAGCTTTGATAGACTAGCTAACTATAAGAATAGACAAGTTAATACATATTTATAATAAATAAGGGAAATCCATAACCACCCCACATGTATTTCATGTAGTCTCAATGATTCTCTCTTGATGCTTTCACAGGTTCTTCTCAAGTTCCTCACCCAGGACCTCATGTGTCAGAGTGACCTCTAATACTTCATCTCAGACATCATAGGTTCCTCTTCTGTCCTCAGCCACACTCCCAGACCACAGCCTCGAGCACCAGGACTCACTGGACAGGCAGAAGCCCTCTGCTCCAAGCATATGAACATGCCTCAAGCGTTAGGCCTAATTACTCAGCTGCTAATTACTCAGAGCCTTGGGCCTCCCCAAATACATATATACTTTCTCCAGCATGCACCACTTGCTATAAACCTCCTATTGGTTTGCTAGGGGAAGTATGGATATTCATAAGTCAATTATACTGTAGTTTCTCATACTAATCTAATTCACAGCAATATTTTGCTATACATCTCTTGAAATAATAAATGACCCAATTTACCCAATGTGAATAATAAGGTTAACCATGTTAATAGTGTGAAAACTACACCTTTGATGTAAAAAGAAAAAATAACAGGTGGCGCTACATCCTATTTATATACATGTATACATCAACCAGTTGTTAAATGTTCACTTCGAACCAAACAATGCATAATGTTACATTCAATAATTATAAATAAACCAAAAAACCCGTCACTTAAATCTTCCTATGTTCATTTAACTATCAAGTGTCCAAATATAGTTAATTGATCTTCATATTCCTTCACCGCAGTGCCAATTTTTTACCTAGTTCATAAATGGAGAAATGCTCATTTACTAGGCCAAAATGACCCCATAGAAATAGGCAGGTCAATATACGCTTGGTTAGACTGCAAAAAGGCATTTCTCCTCCATCTGCTACAAAGAAATAATTTCCCGGTGTACAATACTTCCTTAATACACCATGCCTCTCCTCCTCACTATGCTATCAAAGTATCCACAGAAACCAAAAAAAACTCTCATAGTGTAGTGTCCATTAATATATCCACATAAAACCAAATACATATATTGCACTTGGAATCAGCAATACAATCAGCAGGATCTGTTATTTGAAAGTGCAGCCGCTCCTCTTTCACCTGGAGCCAGCATGCGGTCCAAATGCAGGAAATTTTGCCAACGTTTTTCAATAATAATAATAATAACCACTTTAGCTCTAGTACCTGTAAACCCTTTATGGACCAGAACAGTTTTTACATTTCTGTTATGGACCTATAGATTTAGGCTCCATATATGCAAATTGGTTGCGTTTTGAACCTCATCCGATTCACATGACGTGTAAATCAAACCGGCTTTCTATGGAGCCAGTTCACATATATGTGGTGCAGTGGCAGTGTGAATTCACTGGGATTTTGAAAAGTGTTCTGTGCGTTTTCTGAGCACTGGTTACTTTAAAGCCTAACTTTACATAGTTTATATGGACCAAGCTGGCTAATTCATGCAGCAGCTGTCAATGCTGTATAAACTGTATGTAGCATGAGCTACATACAGTGTACAGTGCTGTGTTCTGCCAGTGGTATGGAGGCTTCCCTTCATGTTCCTGGAACAAAATCAAGTTGAGCTGAGTGCTGCTCAGCCATTCATAGAAAGCCTTGTATTTTACTAAATGAATACAAGGCTTTCTTGGATTGGCTCAGCTCGAGACTATGATGTCATCTGCCCATCTCTCCATCTGAGCTAGTCAGAGGAGGCTTTGTATTCATTGATAAAAAAATTAAGCCTTCCTATGAATGGCTGGGCAGCACGCCGACACGATTTTGTTCCGGGAACACACACCCACCCCACACGGGAAACGGACTGTAGATGGGAAGGCAGCGATTGCTGCAAGCATCTCCCCACCCCCGCCGTTAGATGTACGGGAACATGGCGGCGATCCACCGCCACCCCCCATGGGAGACTGACCTTAACTTAGGAGGCAGGGGGAAGGAAGATCTGGGCCGTTGCTTCTCCTCCTGGCTGAAGAAGAAGTGTGTCCTGAGACCCAATTGGCCAGGGAGTCCTAAGAGTTCCTGGCCAATCGGGTCTCAGAACCCGCTTCCTGATTGGCCAGGGGGAGAATCAGGAAGACAATAGCGAATATTAATTCGCTATTGTCACAAAACTGGATGGGCTCAGGGTGCAGTGCTTTGTGCCCCAAGCCCACCTTTTTTTAAGCTAATTAGAGCCTCAGGCTCTAATCATGTGCTTACAAAAAAAAACCCCTGTTGGAATCCAATGTGTCTGGTGCCCTGCATGTAGATTAGGGGTCCGGATGCATGAATTAGGGGGGTGGCTCCCCTGCACCCTGTATGGATGGGCCGCCACTGTCGGGAACAGCATAGGAATTCCCTGTACTACCATTGGAACGCAGTGATGTATACTGTATATAGCTACATACAGTTTATACAGCCTGACAGTCACTGCATTAATCAGTAAAGAAAATAGTTTGTTTGGGCCAGCTTGGTCCGAACAAACTATTTAAAGTCGTAATATACATGGAGTTAGGTTTTAATTAAGAGCATATGCAGGTCACAGGTCACCCCTGTGATCTGCTATAAATTAACCAGAATAAGTAAAATATAGTAAAAATAATGCTGGCCCCTAAGTGCAAAAAAAACTAAAGAACCTACAAACATGCTTAATTCATCCGTTCTGTATTTCGTGTGCATGTTTATGTTATATAACAGCACCATTTTGTTGGGTGAGCCATGATTAGTCATAATAGAACATATCTTCCCTAAATTTGTAATTATAGATGTTACAGTGGATTTAAGATGAATGAATATTAGACAATAGAATTAGTCATCTTTCATTTATATGCAGATCGTGCACAGCAAGCTGATGCAAGACTTAACCACCATAATTTTTAAAACTAAACTTTTACAGAGTACATTGAAAATGCTGCACCTCTCTGCAGACCACAGTGTAATTAAAGCCCAACTCCGGGAAATCTGAAAATTCTCGCTTTCATTGGAGTTGTGTCTGTACTGCAAGGGTTAACTGCTTGGTTATTTTAAGGGAGAACAAAAACACTTATACCTAAATGATTCTCCACTCCCCTAGCATATGGCACTCCCCTATGACGCAGCAGTGTACTGTTCTTCAACATCTTAACATCCAATGTAGAGCTGTGGATCCTGAAATGGTCTTGATGACATTAGGACCTTAGACCGCCAGAGCATAGGGGAGAAGACACTGTGGGGAATGGTCTAGAAGCATAGAGGATCCGGTACATAAATCTTCTTTTCTATGCCCCTAGACCTAAATGAGTAAAGTGATTGTAAACCTTTTTTTTCAATAACAAACATGGTATATTTACCTGCTCTGTGCAATGGTTTTGCACAGAATAGTCTCAATTCTCCTCTTCTCGGGTCCCTCGCCAGCGCCCCTTGCTCCCCCCCCCCCAATCAGTGTCCACCACAGCAAGCCACTTGCTACGGGGGCACTCATGCAGGCTTGTCGTAGATCTTTCAGTTCAGCTCATGGTAAACAGGGGGCAAACACAAAAGTGTTTCATTTATAATTTTGCTCAGTATATACCTAAAGACTGGTGACAGAAGTAAGTCTGACCCCTTGTTGTGATCTTACATCTACTATAACTAAGGGCTCTTTCACACGTATGTTCAGGTCCGCCTGCCAGTTTTTCAGGCAGACCTGAACGGACGACCCATCTCCTCTATGGAGCGACAGATGTCAGTGGTGACATGTCCGCTGACATCTGCTCTGCTAAATCTAGATTTATTTATTTATTTATTTTCAGGTACTTATATAGCGCCGTCAATTTACGCAGCGCTTTACATATACATTGTACATTCACATCAGTCCCTACCCTCAAGGAGCTTACAATCTAAGGACCCTAACTCACATTCATACATACTAGGGCCAATTTAGACAGGATCCAATTAACCTACCAGCATGTCTTTGGAGTGTGGGAGGAAACCGGAGTACCCGGAGGAAACCCACGCAGGCACAGGGAGAACATGCAAACTCCAGGCAGGTAGTGTCGTGGTCGGGATTCGAACCAGTGACCCTTTTGCTGCTAGGCGAAAGTGCTATCCACTACACCACAGAGATGGATGGAAAGCCTATTTTCCGTCCATCTGGCGGACTGAAACGGATGAAAACGGACACACTGTCCATTTTCATCCGATCCCCCAGAGAGGAGAGCAGAGCTCTGACAGGTCCGTCCCTGTACACAGCGTCATCCACCAGCTCAGTGGGGATCAACGGATCGATTACCGCTGAGCAGCGGAGTCCATCAAAATGCACTCTGCACTTGTGAAAGGAGCCTAAGTCTGTGTACATGTGTGGTGGCAGCTTTTCTGCATGTTAGTAGGCAAACATGTGTATGGCAATATAGTTTATATGCAACTCTTGTTATTTTAGTTAACCCTGTCCCTTCTGGTAGGAATTCTATTATTACTTTTAACTCGGGGTCAATAGCCAGCATAGGCTAGAGCCAGGTTAGGCATCCTACGGCGAATTGGCTGACGTCCTTTTGCATAACAGATTAGAAGCTACTAGGAAATAAGATGTAGAGTGCATATATAGACTGAGTTTCAGTGCCACACTACAGTTTCTCCCTGTGAGAAGCTGCATTCCAGGCTAATTGGACAATGGCCGGAGGATCTCCTCTTTATCGCTGATCTTGTCTTCAGGTCTCTGTCACCAATACAGACGCTACATCATGATCATTCTGCTATATTCAGTCTGAAAAAAAGCCCTGACTATATATACCAGGGTATATGTGCACAATTCCACTAATACTCTTAATACCTGTTTGTACCTTGAATGTGTGTACTATTATTAATGTTTTATTATATAAAGCTTGTTTTATTTCCATACTGGTGTGCATCTTAATGTTAAATGCTTAGTGCAGTAGTTCCTCTTCTGTCAATTACTGTTTACAAAGGCCCTGTCTGGGGTGGATGCACTGCCAACTTTATTATCATATATTTTCTTCCACATATCGAAGGTTCTCATTCTCTTATTTACCTACAGGTTTAGTCCTATTTGGGGGAGGCCAAAAGAGGGTTACACATGCTTACTTAAAACAGTGTTGTTGGAGACACTGGCGGAATTACCAGGGACGCAACAGTTGGACTGGTGACCGGGCCCCCCCATTCGGCCACTGTCGGGGGGCCCCAGCGGGGTTGCTAGTTGCATGGTAATGAGCTAAGAGCGTCTCTCTCATGGAAGAGCTCAGAGCCGCATTAACTGCTTAACAACCGCCCTATAGACAAAAGATGTCTACAGGGCGGTTGCTTAACTCTGGGAGGTCTGGTCTATTGACGTCCTCCCAGAATCGCGCTTCCCGCGCGCCCCCTGGGGCGCGCACACAGGAACATTCGTGACCGTCAGGTCCAGGGGACCCGACCGGTCACGGATCGCGGTGAATGGCCGCTGTGAGCGGCCACATGTAAACAAGCCGGCGCTTCCACCGGCTTTTCTCTCTCCTCTCCGCACCGATCGGTGCATTGCGAGAGGAAAGAGGGGGGAGGCAAGACATGCTGCAGTGCTGTGGGCTATGTGTAATGCCCACAGCACTGCTAAGTGACAGGAATGCACCCCCACCATCCATCAATCACCCACCCAGCCATCATCACCCACCCATCCACCACCCACCCATCCTCGCCCATCCATCCTCCCCCCCACCCATCCTCACCCAATCCATACTCACCCCCCATCCTCACCCAATCCATGCTCACCCACCCATCCATCCATGCTCACCCATCCTCACCCATCCATCCATGTTCACCCATCCAGCCATGCATGCTCATCCATGCTCACCCAGCCATCCATCCATGCTCACCCACCCAGCCATGCTCACCCATCCATCCATGCTCATCCATCCATCCAT
>BLSH010306301.1:1606887-1617878 GCA_018402905.1 Glandirana rugosa
AGGTAGATGAAGTTGGTTTTTTTTTGTTTTGTAAATATATATGTCATATTTTAGTTTATTAGGGTATATGTTAGTAAGTGGGTGTCAACTACTCCCTCCAGAGGTGGTTTTGGCCAGCACGGTAGATTGCTTTAAAAAAGGCCTGGATTCTTTCCTTAATGTAAATAATATAACTGGGTACTAACATTTTTAGGTAAAGTTTATCCAGGGTGAATCCAATTGCCTCTCGGGGGATCAGGAAGGAATTTTTTTCCCCGTTATAGCAAATTGGATCCTGCTTTGCTGGGGTTTTTTGCCTTCCTCCGGATCAACTGTGGGTGAATGATTGTATATGGGATTATTTGATTTTATACTGTATATATAAATGTTTTGTTTTTTTTTGGTTGAAGTAGATGGACTTGTGTCTTTTTTCAACCTGACTAACTATGTAACTAAGTATAGCAGTGATCAGAAATTACGCATAGGTGATCAAATACTACCAAAAAATATTTGTGGGGGAAAAATGCTAAAAATGTTGTTTGGGTACAGCATCGCACGACTGCGCAATTGTCATTCAAAATGTGACAGCGCTGAAAGCCAAAAATTGGTCTGGGCAGGAGGGGGGTTTAAGTGTCCAGTAAGCAAGTAGTTAAATGTGGTGGCTGCATTCGTTTTTTAGGCTTCCTTTCTTTTAGTTTCACCTAGTGATCCAGCGTGTAAATCTGTTGTTCAACATAACAAGCTGTGCTGAAGATGTAGCAGTTAGGAGGTTGAAACAAATCATTTAATTTTCAATCTGTTTAGTCAAAGTATAACAAGAGTTTCCCATTAAGAGTAGATATATAGCTTATCAGATACCATCAATACTAGATCAATACAGAATGTATGTATGCGTAAATAGAGTAGATATGTCAGCTCCAAATATCAAGTATCAGTTTGGTTACCCTAGTAAGGCTACCAGCCATAATAAAAGGATAATTAACATTTATATGTAACCAAGTAATTTAGGTCACTATTTAAAGTGAATTAGATTTGGCGCTCATTGTAACTGCACATATTAGGAAGGAGAAGAAGGATTCAGATCAATAGTGTTACAGGTTGTAAAGGTCACTACCATTCAGGAGATCCCCTATTCGCAACAAGCCTTTATTTCCCTACAAGTGAAATTACCATGGAGTTAGGTCTGGGATGAA
Source organism: Glandirana rugosa (assembly GCA_018402905.1). Taxonomy (NCBI): domain Eukaryota; kingdom Metazoa; phylum Chordata; class Amphibia; order Anura; family Ranidae; genus Glandirana; species Glandirana rugosa. The sequence goes on from BLSH010306301.1 coordinate 1,608,060, forward strand.
TTTGAGCTTATTAGGAGTTAAAGAAGTGTAGATAGGGTGGAATTTTCTCCTAGTCCTCTGCCTGTCCTATAGGGCTAATGAAAATTATAGAGTAGGGCACAAGATAGGAGGGCATAACCTACCAGGGATCCAGAAACAAACTAACAATGACAAGGGTGTTTACAATGGTCATTTACCCATCTTCCATGCTGACTCAATAAACTGTAATCTAAGGATCATTGGTCCTCCACCCATTTTTAGTTTGAAGCCTCATTATCTTGCTTGCCTAAGGCAAGAAAGACAGCAGAAGTTGGCACATAGAGCAGACATTGTAGGAAGCTCCAGACAATGACAAGTATAGAAATATGAAAAACTGAACAGAGTCTGTCTTTGCCCCTTTAGTCCTGGGCAGAGTTTTTTTTAGCTACATATAGGACTGCTGGGGCATTGAGTTGCTGGCACAATCAGCAGCCAGCAATGAACACTGACAGCAAGTTGTTGATACCTATCTGTCCCATTACACAGGAAAGCGTTGGATTTTATTTAAGTTTATCTAAGGACAGCACTTTTTTTTAATTAAGGATGCAGTAGGGACAAGTTAAAAGCAATGTCGGGTTATTGTTTCTGTCATTTATGCCCAATTGGATAGATTTCCTTTCACCTTGTGGCCTGTAGATACAATAGGAAACAAAAAGTTGTCACCAAAACTAGTGTCCCCATTGGAAGATTTCTCCTCTATTTTTTCCAATGACAACTCAAAAATGTGGATTTTCCCTTCATTTTATTCCTGGTGATAGTGACCTTCCCCAGGAGCAAAAAAGAAATTTGGGTGTGCGAGGAGGAAAGGAAAGAGCCAGTGCCTTAGTGGATTCTAATAAGATTGGAAGAATCTTGAGGGGTAATAAGTATGATCACTCCTGATGCCAGTTAAACCCTTAACACGACAAAGGGTCTAACCCCTCACCACTCCATCCAAAACGAATTAAATAGCTTAACAACCATTTGACCTCCGAAAGATTTACTTGACCTCTGAAAGATCTACCCCCCCCCTTCATGACCAGGCCATTTTTTGCGATACAGCGCTGTGTCACTTTATCTGACAATTCCGCGGTCATGCAACACTGTATATAAAATTAATTTATGTAATTTTTCCCCATAAATACAATTATTTTGGAGGTATATATTTTGTACTTTCTGCTATAGAACATATCCCATAGAAAATTTTTAAAAACAAATTTCTTCATAAATTTAGGCCAATATGTATTCTGCTCTTTGGTAAAAAAAATCCCAATAAGTATATTGATTGGTTTGCGCAAAAGGTGTAGCGTCTTGAAATTATGGCATATATACTGGAATGTTCCTTTATTTTTTTATACCAGTAATGACGGCGATCAGAGGCTTATAGCGGTGGACAATCTGACACTAACACTGACACTGTGGGAACCAATAACACTATAACAGTGATCAATGCTAAAAATAAGCACTGTCACTGTACTAATGACACTGTCTGGGAAGGGGTTAAACATCTAGGGCGAGCAAAGGGTTAAATGTGTGCCTAACCAGTGTTTTTGTGTTCACTATGTGGTGCTTTTACTAAGGAATGTGCTGGATTGTATTCCCAGCTTTGCAGGAAAACAAAATCCAGCACATCCCTGCTGACAGGACAGAGTTTTGCCTTGTTTATATATAGGCAGAGCTCTGTTCTGCCTTTCTCATTGCCAATCAGCGAGTGCTGGCAGGGAGCCATTAGCCGGCATCTGTTGATTTTATTTATTCATTTCAGGTACTTATACAGCGCCGTCAATTTACGCATCGCTTTACATATACATTGTACATTCACATCAGTCCCTACCCTCAAGGAGCTTACAATCTAAGATCCCTAACTCACATTCATACATACACATACTAGCTGATCGGTTTGTGCTGTGACTAATCACAGCACAAGCCGCACGGTGGCGGCGTGCTCCCCCTACCCAGAAGAACAGAATCTCATATATATATATATATATATATATATATATATATATATATACAGTATACTGTACAATAATATATATATAAGATATATATACCTTTAATTTGGTATGCTGGTCATGGTAAAACATCTGTTTTCCTTGGGATATATTTGTTAAATGTACACTTCTATCCTACTAAAGTTTAACTAGCACACATACTTTAGAGCAGTGGTTCTCAACTCCGGTCCTCGGGACCCACCAACAGGCCAGATTTTAAGTATTACCTTGGGGAGATGCAGACTAGAATACTGCAATCACTGAGCAGCAAATTATATCACCTGTGATGTATTTCAGTTATCCTGCAAATCTGGCCTGTTTGGGGGTCCAGAGGACCGGAGATGAGAACCACTGCTTTAGAGGCAGTACTTACCTCTTGAGTTCCTACAATAGAGCCAAATATTTTTTGGTTTTTGTTTTGAATAAAGTAGGGAATGATGAATGATGATGTCTGTTTTTCTTTCTTTGCTGTGTGTGTTCCATTGTGGAGAGTTCTCTTTACTTCCTGTCCTGTAGATACAACAGGAAGTGATAGGGAAAATCCTCTCTTAGACAGTTGTCACCAGAGCAGGTGCCAGCACTGGAAGATCTTCCTTTACCTGCTGTCCGTGATAACCATAAAATGATGGATTTCTCATCACTTCCTGTCCTGCTGACAATAGTCATCAGGACAAATTGTGAGGTTTCAATTCTCAAATGGGCCCACAGAGCAATACAAATCCTTAATACTTATCAGTTATATCTAACCCTTTCCTAATCTTCCTAAGCCAAAAAAAGATGTTTTTTGGCTATACATACACTTTAATCCCCATATGGTCTGACTGATAGGGGTTTACTTCCTCTATATTTCCCTGCAAAGTAGAAACATAATGAGCTACTATGCATCGCATAGTAGCCCATTATGTGTCACTCACCTGCAAATGAAGCCTGCGACGTCCAGCGCTGTCCCAGCTCCAGGCCACATCCATCTTCTGCCCTTCTTCCTTCCGGGGCCATGACTCCGGCTCTGTGACTGGCGGGAGTCGTGTGGCATCACTCCCACGCATGTGCGCAGGAGCCGCCAGTAACGGCACGATCACAGTGAAGCTTCTTTACTGCGCATGTGCCGAAATTACGTGTGGCATCAGCAGTACTCTGCATATATCCTGAACCGTGTAGGTTTGGATAAAATGCATAGCACCTACAGATAAGCCTTATTATAGGTTTACCTGTAGGTTGTAGTGGTTGTCACAAGTCGACAACCACTTTAAAGAACACTTTAACACATAGAAAACTCATACATATTTATGAATTTAACCAGAATCTGTCCTATTTTATTTAAACCGGTATTAAACCCAAAAGCAAACATTTATTATATTGCAGCTTTCCAATTCTTAAATGCGGTGGCTGCATTTGTTTTTATGCTTCCTTTCTTTTAGTTTCACCTGGCGATCCAGCCAATAAATTTGTCGTTTTTTAACATAACAAGCTGTCCTGCAGATGTGGCAGTTAGGAGGTTGAAACAAGTCATTTAATTTTCAATCTTTTTAGTCAAAGTATAACAAGAGTTTCCCATTAAGAGTAAATATATAGCTTATCAGATGCCATCAATACTAGATCAAAACAGAATGTACAGTATCTCACAAAAGCGAGTACACGCCTCACATTTTTGTAAATATTTTATTCTATCTTTTCATGTGACAACACTGAAGAAATGACACTTTGCTACAATGTAAAGTAGTGAGCGTACAGCTTTTATAACAGTGCAAATTTGCTGTCCCCTCAAAATAACTCAACACACAGCCATTAATGTCTAAACCGCTGGCTACAAAAGTGAGTACACCCATAAGTGAAACTGTCCAAATTGGGCCCAGTGTCAATATTTTGTGTGGCCATCATTATTTCCCAGCACTTCCTTAACCCCTTTGGGCATGGAGTTCACCAGAGCTTCACAGGTTGCCATTGGAGTCCTCTTCCACTCCTCCATGACAACATCACGGAGCTGGTGGATGTTAGAGACCTTGCGCTCCTCCACCTTCCGTTTGAGGATGCCCCACAGATGCTCAATAGGGTTTAGGTCTAAAGACATGCTTGGTCAGTCCATCACCTTTACCCTCAGCTTCTTTAGCAAGGCAGTGGTCATCTTGGAGGTGTGTTTGGGGTCGTTATCTTGTTGGAATACTGCCCTGCGGCCCAGTCTCTGAGGGGAGAGGCTCATACTCTGCTTCAATATGTCACAGTACATGTTGGCATTCATGGTTCACTCAATAAACTGTAGCTCCTCAGTGCCGACAGCACTCATGCAGCCCAAGACCATGACACTCCCACCACCATGCTTGACTGTAGGCAAGACACACTTGTCTTTGTACTCCTCACCTGGTTACCAACACACACGCTTGACACCATCTGAACTAAATACGTTTATCTTGGTCTCATCAGACCAAAGGACATGGTTCCAGTAATCCATGTCCTTAGTCTGCTTGTCTTCAGCAAACTGTTTGCAGGCTTTCTTGTGCATCATCTTTAGAAGAGGCTTCCTTCTGGGATGACAGCCATGCAGACCAATTTGATGCAATGTGCGGTATATCGTCTTCGCACTGACAGGCTGACCCGCCACCCCTTCAACCTCTGCAGCAATGCTGGCAGCACTCATATGTCTATTTCCAAAAGACACCCTCTGGATAGGACTATGAGCACATGCACGCAACAACTTTGGAGGACCACAGCGAGGCCAGTTCTGAGTGGAACCTGTCTTGTTAAACCGCTGTATAATCTAGGCCACCGTGCTGCAGCTGAGTATCAGGGTCTTGGCAATCTTCTTATAGCCTAGGCCATGATTATGTAGAGCAACAATTCTTTTTTTTCAGATCTTCAGCGAGTTTTTAGCCATGAGGTGCCATGTTGAACTTCCAGTGACCAGTATGAGAGAGTGAGAGTGCAATTTCAGATGATTGCAAAATGAGCAAACAGTGTAACCAGGCAGTGGGAAAAGCAAATAGAATTCTGGGATGTATCAGTAGAGGGATCACCAGCAGGAGGAAGGAGGTTCTGATTCCTCTATATAGATCTTTAGTGAGACCTCACTTAGAATACTGTGTCCAGTTCTGGAGGCCTCACTTACAAAAAGATATTGATAAAATAGAACGAGTCCAGAGATGGGTAACAAAAATGGTGAAAGGTCTGGGGGATAAAACATATCAAGAGCGACTTCAGGAACTTAATATGTACAGTCTGGAGGAAAGAAGGGAGAGGGGAGGCATGATTGAAACCCTTAAATACATCAAGGGGGTGAATAAGGTTCAGGAGGGCAATCTTTTCAATATGAAACCAAAATCAAGAACACGGGGACATGACCTCAAACTAACTGGGGGGAAGTTCAAAACTAATCTTAGAAAGTATTATTTTACTGAAAGGGTGGTTGATGATTGGAATAAACTACGGTACCAACAGAGGTTGTGAGACAGTCAACAGTAAATGGCTTTAAACATGCTTGGGATAAACATAAATCCATAGTCAAACAACAAGGTTAATGTAAAAAAAATATATATATAAAAAAAATAAAAAAAAAAAATAAATAAATAAATAAAAAGGGGCAGACTCGATGGACTACACAGTCTTTTTCTGCCGTCACTTTTCTATGTTTCTATAACACCAAATTTAACACAGCTGCTCCCATTCACACCTGAGACCTTGTAACACTAACAAGTTACATGACACTGGGGAGGGAAAATGGCTAATTGGACCCAGTTTGGACATGTTCACTTAGGGGTGTACTCATTTTTGTTGCCAGTGGTTTAGACAATAATGGCTGTGTGTTGAGTTATTTTAAGGGGACAGCAAATTTACACTGTTATACAAGCTGTACACTCATTGCTTTATATTGTAGCAACGTGTCATTTCTTCAGTGTTGTCACATGAAAAGATATAATAAAATATTTCCAAAAAGAGAGGAGTGTACTTTCTTTTGTGAGATACTGTATGAGTAAATTGAGTAGATATGTAAGCTCCAAATACCAAATATCAGTTTGGTTACCCCAGTAAGGCTACCAGCCATAATAAAAGCATAATTAACATTCGTATGGAACCAAGTAATTTAGGTCACTATTTAAAGTGAATTAGATTTGGCGCATATTGTAACTGCACATTTTAGGAAGGAGAAGACGGACTCAGATCAATAGTGTTACAAGTTGTAAAGGTCACTACCATTCAGGAGATCCCCTATTCGCAACGAGCCTTTATTTCCCTACAAGTGAAATTACCATGGAGTTAGGTCTGGGATGAATTTGAGATTAGTAAGAGTTAGAGAAGTGTAGATAGGGTGGAATTTTCTCCTAGTCCTCTGCCTGTCCTATAGGGTTAATGGAAATTATAGCGTAGGGCAGTGGTTCTCAACCCTGTCCTCAAGTACCCCCAACAGGCCATGCTTGCAGGTTTTCCCTTTATCTTGCACAGGTGGTTTAAATCAGAGTCAATGGCTTGGTATTTTGGACAGCTATTTAATCTAAGAGAAATTCCCAAAACATGGCCTGTTGGGGGTACTTGAGGACAGGGTTGAGAACCACTGGCGTAGGGCACAAGGTAGGAGTGAATAACCTACCAGGGATCCAGAAACAAACTAACAACGACAAGGGTGTTTACAATGGTCATTTATCCATCTGCCATGCCGACTCAATAAACTGTAATCTAAGGCTTATTGGTCCTCCACCCATTTTTAGTTTGACGCCTCATTATCTTGTGTGCCTAAGGCAAGAAAGACAGTTTGGTACATAGAGCAGACATTGTAGGAAGCTCCAGACAATGACAAGTATAGAAATATGAAAAACTAAACAGAGTCTGTCTTTGCCCCTTTAGCCCTGGGCAGAGTTTTTTTTAGCTACATATAGGACTGCTGGGGCATTGAGTTGCTGGCACAATCAGCAGCCAGCAATGAACACTGACAGCAAGTTGTTGATACCTATCTGTCCCATTACACAGGAAAGCGGCAAGGATGGATTTTATTTAAGTTTATCTAAGCCAGCACTTTTTTTTTTAAATTAAGGATGCAGTAGGGACAAAACCAATGTCGGGTAAAAAACAAAAAAAACAAAAAAAAAAAAAACACTGTTGGGTTATTGTTTCTGTCATTTAATCCCAATTGGATAGATTTTCCTTTACCTTGTGGCCTGTAGATACAATAGGAAACAAAATATTTTACAGTTGTCACCAAAACTAGTGTCCCCATTGGAAGATTTCTCCTCTATTTTTTCCAATGACAACTCAAAAATGTGGATTTTCCCTTCATTTTATTCCTGGTGATAGTGACCTTCCCCAGGAGCAAAAAAGAAATTTGGGTGTGCGAGGAGGAAAGGAAAGAGCCAGTGCCTTAGTGGATTCTAATAAAATTGGAAGAATCTTGAAGGGTAATAAGTATGATCACTCCTGATGCCAGTTAAACCAATAAGATGACATAGGGTCCAACCCCTCACCTCTCCATCCAAAGCTAATCAAATAGCTTAACAACCATTTGACCTCCGAAAGATTTACTTGACCTCCGAAAGATTTACCTCCCCTTCATGACCAGGCCATTTTTTGCAATACAATGCTGCGTTACTTTAACTGACAATTCCGCGGTCATGAAACACTGTGTATATAAAATACATTTATGTCATTTTCCCAATAAATACAACTTTCTTTTGGTGGTATATATTTTTTACTTTCTGCTATAGAACATATCCCAAAATTTTTAAAAAACAAATTTCTTCATAAATTTAGGCCAAAATGTATTCTGCTCTTTGGTAAAAAAAAAATCCCAATAAGTATATTGAGTGGTTTGCACAAAAGGTGTAACGTCTTGAAATTATGGCATATATACAGCAATGTTCCTTTATTTTTTTATACCAGTAATGACGGCGATCAGAGACTTATAGCGGTGGACAATCTGACACTGACACTTTTGATACTTTGTGGAAACTAATAACACTATAACAATGATCAATGCTAAAAATAAGCACTCTCACTGTACTAATGACACTGTCTGGGAAGGGGTTAAATATCTAGGGCGAGCAAAGGGTTAAATGTGTGCCTAACCAGTGTTTTTGTGTTTACTATGTGGTGCTCTTACTAAGGGACGTGCTGAATTTTATTCCCAGCTTTGCAGGGAAACAAAATCCAGCACATCCCTGCTGACAGGACAGAGTTCTGCCTTGTTTATATATAGGCAGAGCTCTGTTCTGCCTTTCTCATTGCCAATCAGCGACTGCTGGCAGGGAGCCATTATCCTGCACCTGTTGATTTTATTTACTTATTTCAGGTACTTATATAGCGCCTTCAATTTATGCATTGCTTTGCAGATACATTGTATATTCACATCAGTCCCTACCCTCAAGGAGCTTACAATCTAAAGTCCCTCACTCACATTTAGACATAAACATACTACACATACTAGCTGATCGGTTTGTGCTGTGACTAATCACAGCTCAAGCGGCATGGTGGCGGTGTGCGCCCCCCCTACCCAGAAGAACAGACTCATATATATATATATATATATATATATATATATATATATATATATATATATACAGTATACTGTACAATAATATATATATATATAAGATATATGTACCTTTAATTTGGTATGCTGGTCATGGTAAAACATCTATTTTTCTTGGGATATATTTTTAAATGTACACTTCTACTAAAATTTAACAAGTGCACATACTTTAGAGGCAGTACTTACCTCTTGAGTTCCTACAATAGAGCCAAACATTTTTTGTTTTGAATAAAGTAGGGAATGATGAATGATGATGTCTGTTTTTCTTTCTTTGCTGTGTGTGTTCCATTGTGGAGAGTCCTCTTTACTTCCTGTCCTGTAGATACAACAGGAAGTGATAGGGAAAATCCTCTCTTAGGATGGATTTCTCATCACTTCCTGTCCTGCTGACAATAGTCATCAGGGCAAATTGTGAGGTTTCAATTCTCAAATGGGCCCACAGAGCAATACAAATTCTTTTGTTAATCCTTATTCATTATATCTAACCATTTCCTAATCTTCCTAAGCTAAAAAAATATGTTTTTTGTCTATACATACACTTTAACCACTTGCCGACCGTGTAATATAATTACACAGCCACAAGTGGAACCCATTGTTCTGGGAGGACGTACATCCTCCCAGAATCGCGCTCCCGCGGGCCCACTGGGGCGCGCACCTGGGAGTATCCGTGACCGTGATCACGGATCATGGTCAAATGACGGAGCATCACATGTAAACAAGCACCCATCCGCACCCATCTGTGCCCACCCATCCATCGCCCACCCATCTGTGCCCACTCATCCGTCACCCATGCATCCGTGCTCACCCATCCGTCACCCATGCATCCGTGCTCACCCATCCATGTCCACCCATCCTTCTCCCATGCTCACCCATCCGTGCTCACCCATCTGTCACCCATGCATCTGTGTTCACCCATCCGTCACCCATGCATCCGTGCTCACCCATCCGTCACACATGCATCAGTGCTCACCCATCCATCACCCATGCGTCCATGCTCACCCATCCGCGCTCACTCATCCGTCACCCATGCATCCGTGCTCGCCCATCTGTGCTCACCCATCCGTCACCCATGTGTCCGTGCTCACCCATCCATGCTCACCCATCTGTCACCCATGCATCCATGCTCACCCATGCATCCGTGCTCACCCATCTGTCACACATGCGTCCGTGCTCACCCATCCGTGCTCACTCATCCGTCACCCATTCATCTGTGCTCACCCATCCGTCACCCATGCATCCATGCTCACCCATCCATGCTCACCCATCTGTCACCCGTGCATCCGTACTCACCCATCCGTCAGCCATGCGTCTGTGCTCACC
>BLSH010306301.1:1618205-1644791 GCA_018402905.1 Glandirana rugosa
CATACCCACTCGTGCCCACCTAACCACTCGTGCCTACGTACCCACTCGTACCGACCTACCCACTCTCCAGCCATGCTCACCCATGCATCCGTGCTCACCAATCCACCCGTGCTCACCCATACAGCCTCATCCGTGCTCACCCATCCAGCCTCATCCGTGTTCACCCATGCATCCGTGCTCCGCCATCCATCCGTGCTCACCCTTGCATCCATGCTCACCCATTCATCCATGCTCAGCCATGTATCCGTGCTCTGCCATCCATCTGTGCTCACCCATGCATGCATGCTCACCCATGCATCCGTGCTCCGCCATCCATCTATGCTCATCCATGCATCCGTGCTCACCAATCCAGTCATGCTCACCCATGCAGCCTCATCCATGCTCACCAATCCAGCCGTGCTCACCCATCCAGCCTCATCCGTGTTCATCCATGCATCTATGCTCCGACATCCATCCGTGCTCACCCATCCATCCGTGCTCAGTCGTCCATTCGTGCTCAGCCATCCATCTGTACTCATGCATGCATGCATGCTCACCAATGCATCCGTGCTCACCCATCCATCCGTGCTCAGTCTTCCCCATCTATGGCTTATTCACCACCATTCGTGCTCATTTATGCCTCATTCATACTCATCCATACCACATCAGTTCTCATCCATGACACATCCATGCCACTACAGCGCCGATCAGTGCCACTACAGCGCCGATCAGTGCCACCACAGTGCCTTGCAATAATGTAATAAGTAGTCAAATTAGATTTGAAATGTATGCCCCTAGAACGCCTGATGGTGCACCCTGCATGTTGGGCCTCTGTATGTGGCCAGGCTGTGTAAAAGTGTCACACATGTGGTATCACCATACTCGGGACAAGTAGTAGAATATATTTTAGGGTGAAATCTTTGCTAGGTAAATGCTGTGTGTTAGAAATTTTGTATAAATGGACAACCTTGTGTAAAAAAAATGCATTTTCATTTTCTTTCTACATTTTCCAAAAACTTGTGGAAAAAATGAACCGTTCAAAAGACTCATTATGCCCCATAGAATACAGTGGGGATCGAAAGTTTGGGCACCCCAGGTAAAAATTTGTATTAATGTGCATAAAGAAGCCAAGGAATGATGGAAAAATCTCCAAAAGGCATCAAATTACAGATAAGACATTCTTATAATATGTCAACAAAAGTTAGATTTTATTTCCATCATTTACACTTTCAAAATAACAGAAAACAAAAAAAATGGCGTCTGCAAAAGTTTGGGCACCCTGCAGAGTTAATATCTTGTACTGCCCCCTTTGGTGCTATCACAGCTTGTAAACGCTTTTTGTAGCCAGCCAAGAGTCTTTAAATTTTTGTTTGAGGTATCTTTGCCCATTCTTCCTTACAAAGGTCTTCCAGTTCTTTGAGATTCCTGGGCTGTCTGTCACGCACTGCTCTTCTAAGGTCTATCCATAGATTTTTCAAAGGTCAGGAGATTGTGAAGGCCATGGCAAAACCTTCAGTTTAGGCCTCTTGATGTAATCCCCCGTGGATTTCGAGGTGTGTTTAGGATCATTATCCATTTGTAGAAGCCATCCTCTCTTTAACTTCAGCTTTTTCACAGATGGCTTCAAGTTACCATTCAAAATTTGCTGAAATTTTATTGAATCCATTTTTCCTTCTACTCGTGAGATGTTCCCTGTGCCACTGGCTGCAATACAACCCCTAAGCATGATTGATCCACGCCCATGCTTAACAGTTGGACAGAGGTTCTTTTCATTAAATTCTGTGCCCCTTCTTCTCCAAACGTACCTTTGCTCATTCCGGCCAAAAAGTTCAATTTTAAGCTAATCGGTCCACAGAACTTGTTTCCAAAATTCATCAGGGTTGTCTATATGTTCATTTGCAAATTTCAAACACTGATTTTTGTGGTGAGGATGTAGAAGAGGTTTTCTTCTGATGACTCTTCTATGAAGACCATATTTGTACAAGTATCTCTTTATAGTGGAATAGTGTACCACAACTCCAGTGTCTGCCAGATCTTTCTGGAGGGATTGTGCAGTCAAACGTGGGTTTTGAATTGTTTTTCTCACAATCCTGTGAGCTGTTCTGTCTGATATTTTTCTTGGTCTTCCAGATCTTGCTTTAACTTCCACTGTTCCTGATGACTGCCATTTCTTAATTACATTCCGAACAGAGGATATTGACATCTGAAAACGCTTTGCTATCTTCTTATAGCCTTCTCCAGCTTTGTGAGCGTCAACTATTTTCAGTTTCAGGTTTCTAGACAACTGCTTAGAAGATCCCATCGTGCTGATTGTTGGGGCAAGGTCAGATGAGTCTGGGCATTTAAAACCTTTGAGATTGACATCACCTGGTCTATGGCTATAAATTGTGCAGGGTGCCCAAACTTTTGAAGACGCCATTTTTTTGTTTTCTGTAATTTTGAAAGTGTCAATGATGGAAATAAAATATAACTTTTGTTGACATATTATAAGAATGTCTAATCTGTAATTTGATGCCTTTTGGAGATTTTTCCATCTTTCCTTGGCTTCTTTATGCAAATTAATACAAATTTTTACCTGGGGTGCCCAAACTTTCGATCCCCACTGTATATGTTGGGGTGTTTACTTTCCAAAATGGGGTCATTTTTTGGGCGTTTCCATTGCCCTAGTGCTCCAGGACCTTCAAAAGTGCAAGAGGTAGTCAGTAGATTATATGTGTAATTTATGTCCTTAGAACGCCTGATGGTGCTCCCTTCATATTGGGCCTCTGTTTGTGGCCAGGCTGTGTAAAAGTGTCACACATGTGGTATCACCATACTCGGGATGAGTAGCAGAATATATTTTAGGGTGTCATTTTTGCTATGTACATGCTGTGTTTTAGAAATATTGTATAAATTGACAACCTTGGTTAAAAAAAAATGCGTTTTCATTTTCTTTCCACATTTTCCAAAAACGTGTGGAAAAAATGAACCGTTCAAAATACTCATTATGCCTCATAGAATATACGTGGGGTATTTACTTTCCAAAACGTGGTAATTTTTGGGCATTTCAATTGCCCTGGTGCTCCAGGACCTTCAAAAGTGCAAGAGGTAGTCAGGAAATTATATGTGTAATTTATGTCTTTAGAACGCCTGATGGCGCTCCCTGCATGTTAGGCCTCTGTATGTGGCCAGGCTGCGTAAAAGTCTCACACATGTGGCATCACCATACTCAGGAGGAGTAGCAGAATGTGTTTTGGGGTGTAATTGGTGGTATGCATATGTTGGGTGTGAGAAATAATCTGTTAATATGACAATTTTGTGAAAAAAAAAATGAAAAAAAAAATCTTCATTTTGCAAAGAATTGTGGGAAAAAATGACAACTTCAAAAAACTCACCATGCCTCTTACTAAATACGTTGGACTGTCTACTTTCCAAAAAGGGGTCATTTGGGGGTATTTGTACTTTTCTGTCTTGTTAGGGCCTCAAGAAATGAGATAGGCCGTCAGTGCATCAGGTGTGATCAATATTCAGTGATTGGCACCATAGCTTGTAGACTCTATAACTTTCACAAAGACTAAATAATATACACTAATTTGGGTTATTTTTACCAAAGATATATAGCAGTATAAATTTTGGCCAAAATTTATGAAGAACAATTACTAATTTGCAAAAATGTTATAACAGAAATAAAGAAAAATGCATTTTTTTAAAAAAAATTTTCAGTATTTTTCCATTTATTGCTCAAAAATTAAACATCCCAATGGTGATTAAATATCACCAAAAGAAAGCTCTATTTGTGTGAAAAAAAGGACGAACATTTCATATGGGTACAGTGTAGTATGACTGAGTAATTGTCATTCAAAATGTGAGAGCAATGAAAGCTGAAAATTGGTCTGGTTAGGAAGGGGGTTTAAGTGCCCAGTGGTCAAGTGGTTAATCCCCATATGGTCTGACATCATGTTTGAATTAAAGAACACTTTAACACATAGAAGACTCATATATATTTATGGATTTAACCAAAATCTGTCCTATTTTATTTAAACTGGTATTAAACCCAAAAGCAAACATTTATTACATTGCAGCTTATCAATTCTTAACTCCTTCAGATCTGCGCTGTTGCCGAAGTACGGCTTCAGCGCGGATCTGAATATTTTTTTTTTTTTTTTGATTTGTATTATAGCAAAAGTAAGAAATAATTTTTTTTTTTTTTTTTTGCAAAATTGTCGCTCTTTTTTTGTTTATAGGGGTGATCAGAAATGACGCAGAGGTGATCAAATACTACCAAAAGAAAGCTCTATTTGTGGGGGAAAAATGATAAAAATTTTGTTTGGGTACAGCATCACACGACCGCGTAATTGTCATTCAAAATGCGACATCGCTGAAAGCCGAAAATTGGTCTGGGCAGGAGGGGGGGGGGGGGTTAAGTGCCCAGTAAGCAAGTGGTTAAATGCGGTGGCTGCATTAGTTTTTTAGGCATCCTTTCTTTTAGTTTCACCTGGTGATCCGGCGTGTAAATCTGTTGTTCAACATAACAAGCTGTCCTGCAGATGTAGTAGTTAGGAGGTTGAAACAAATCATTTAATTTTCAATCTTTTTAGTCAAAGTATAACAAGAGTTTCCCATTAAGAGTAAATATATCAGATACCATCAATACTAGATCAACACAGAATGTATGTATGAGTAAATAGAGTAGATATGTCAGCTCCAAATATCAAGTATCAGTTTGGCTACCCCAGTAAGGCTACCAGCCATAATAAAAGCATAATTAACATTCGTATGCAACTAACTAATAGAGGTCACTATTTAAAGTGAATTAGATTTGGCGCATATTGTCACTGCACATATTAGGAAGGAGAAGAAGGATTCAGATTAATAGTGTTACAAATTGTAAAGGTCACTACCATTCAGGAGATCCCCTATTCGCAACAAGCCTTTATTTCCCTACAAGTGAAATTACCATGGAGTTAAGTCTGGGATGAATTTGAGATTATTAGGAGTTAGAGGAGTATGGATAGGGTGGATTTTTATCCTAGTCCTCTGCCTGCCCTATAGGGCTAATGAAAATTATAGAGTAGGGCACAAGATAGGAGGGCATAACCTACCAGGGATCCAGAAACTATTTAACAATGAAAAGGGCATTTACAATAGTCATCTTTTATTCATTTATGTCAAACCTTTATCCCAAAAGGAACAAAACTGTTTGCTGTAACTGCTTATAAAGTGTTGCTGGAGTACAGCTTCGGTTTGCAAGTGTATTTAAATCTGCTTGACAAGCACTCCCATCCCCCAAGGTGGACAATGTTACTATCCAAAGGTGTCCCTTTGCGCCTTCATCCTGGGGGGTGAATTCTAATTCATGAGGTGTGTAGGCAGCTACCGACAAAAGAAATGTACTGTTATAGCAAATGAGTTTAGGCTTAGGGAAGAGTTAAGTATTTGTTAACGGTTTCCTAGGCTTTTAGGGTGCTGCCTTCTTTCCCGGTTGATATACAGTATATATACACAGGGATAAGGCTGGGTTAAATGTCTTTTGCTGAACAGGACTGCATTGGGGCCGGAAGTTGCATGTCATTGAGAGAAACAGCCTTCTTCTGCCATCCTTAGCGATTCACCGGCAGTGGGCACTGCCAGTTTTGGACTCTCACCTTTTCAGGTATACTTAGGCAGCAACAAAATAGATAGTTACAAAATGGACTGAATTTCAATTAACTGCTGTAATGTAACTAAACATTTTAAGTAAAGTTCATGAGCCAGAATCTTGAGCTTGGTCTGAAGTTACTCTAAAAGGGTGCATGGTGGCGAATCAGAAGAACAGAGCCTGTAAAGCACACATGCGGTATGAAGCAAGGCCACTATGAAGGGTTGGAGTTGGAGAGCAGTTGCCATGGGTAACCAAGGACTGGTGGGAAGTATATAGCAGCCGGTCATGAAGTGTGGTACCCGACGAAGGTGACAGATCCTCCAGTAGCGAGGGGTCAGTGCTCTGGCTCCCTCCCTAGCGGTTGGTTCCCCCAAAGTATCTGGGACCAAACCGAGAGACCTTTTGAATCTAGCCACATGGTATGGGAGAGGGTTAGACGGGACCCTATTCTGTCACTGGGAGTGAGGTGAGTATGCTGGATTGGTGGAGAGGGCATAGGCTCAGCAGTGTCCCTCCTAAATGCAACATACATCAGGATAGGTTTTTAGCAACACAGGACAACACATTTTACGGAGGAACTCTGTACAATTAACTACTGCACACAGTACATGGCTCATCTCTAAGCCGGGGTACCTCCTTAAAAGTATCTCCCTTGATCCCTCCCATATCCAGGGGCCTTTGCCACACCAACCACCATTTCCTCTGCAATCCTCTCCTAGTCCAAGGCCTCCTTTACAGCCCACCCCAAATTAAGAGCCTCCTCTGTATCCTGCTCTCTGAATCCAGGTCCTTTATCAACCCCACGTTTCAAGTACATGGCCTCCTCTACACCCCCAGTCCAGGGCCTCCGGTGTACTCCCTTCCTTGTCCAGGGCCTCCTCTGCATCCCCAGTCCAGGGCCTCTTCTGCCTCCCCCAGTTAAGGGCCTCCTGTGTACTCCCTTCCTAGTCCAGGGCCTCCTCTGCCCCCCCACTCCAGCACCTCCTCTGCACCCACCATTCTAGGGCCTCCTCTGAACCCCCCCTCAGTCCAGGGCCTCCTCTCCACCCCCCCAGTTCAGGACCTCCTCTGAATCCCCCCAAGTCCAGGGTCTCTTCTGTGCCCCCCAGCCCAGGACCTCCTCTGCATCCCCCAAGTCCAGGGTCTCCTCTGTGCCCTCCCTCCACAGGTCAGGGCCTTCACTGCACAACCCCCCCCAGTCCTGGGCCTTTTTTGAAGCCTCCCCTTCTCTGGAATGCCTCACGCAGAAAAGACATAGGCTGTTTGGACACTGGGTGGGACTAGGAGAGAGACCTGCCTGTCCATTGCAATTGATCGGGCGGCAGTGACACTCTTAGAGCAACGGTTCCCAGTTTGGGTGGGGGTGGCAGCCCTGGTGGCAACCCCCTACATGTGTCACCTGGGGCAGACGCCCTCTCCCCCCCCCCAGTTTCGGCCCTGTCAATAATGTTGACTTTGACATAAACATGGCCTCTCCTGGTCCCGGGCATTGATGAGCACGCACACGCGGAAAAGGTACCCCCACGTGCAGTAGTCCACAGGTGTGTTACTGGCCAGATCACCAGAGGAAAACAAAAGGGGAAAAAAGCCTAGAAAAAGAAAATGCATATAGACACCACATCTCATGATTGGTAAACTGCATTAGATTACATTTTTGGTTTTGGGATTAATACCACTTTAAACCTGTATTGCACACATATAATTAGGTTTGTTTAAGTATATACAGTATATTATTTTACGGTGGCATGTTTTAGAACAAAATTAAATACATACTATATGTATACAATGTATACATGAAGGCTTATTGAACATTTGTACGCTTACAGGATGCAGACACAATTAACGTCCCCCCATGGTATCAGTTAAATATGTAACCCTGTTGTGACTTGCATTCATTTATTCTTCTATTCATATGTAATTTTCAGTAAAGGTAGTGAATCTCACATATTGGAGATGCATTTACGCATCCAAGTATTCATATATTCATACTTTACTCCATACAAGGCAAAACATACTCACATTATTGTTAGGCATTCTTGGCAATCTGGAAATGATAGAGAAGAAAACCTGGACACCGAAATTTAATCTAAGACTAATGGCTATATCAATATGAGACTGGGTGTAAAAGACAACACATTCTACTATTCTTTATAATAAATACATATTAGCTCTTGATTTTAAAGGAGGAACATTAAAGATTTTAAAATACATGTTTAAACTTCAGAGTATTTGCATTGCTTACCTGATAGTTTAGTAGTCCAGAGATGCAGAACAGAAAGAGCTTTGTTAGGATTCAGCTGCCCTTAAGTGCTGAAATAAGCTGTAATTGTGTCTGAGCATAGGAAACACACCCTCTAACATGTATGAAGGCAGGTATGAGTCAGTTCTATTCCTACCCAACAAAAATGATAAGTATTGGCAGCATTTGCAGAGTGTAGCAGGGTAGTGGCTTGAATAAGCTGTAGCGCTGAAACATGCTCATGCATGAAACCTACTGCTTCTTGTTACTCTTGTGAAATACAGGATCTGATCCACTTCTCATTGACTCCTTTAATCTACTTAGTTTATACAAATTAAAGCTGGGCCCCCAAAGTCGCATTATTGTTCATATAAAACATACTTTATTGTCTTTTTTTCAAAAAAGTATAATAAATAAAACGCAGAATCGCTTAGTCACATCTATAAAATATTCCCACCCCCACAGTTCCCAGCTGTGCTCCTCCATTGTTTGATTTAATCATGCATTGTATTAAAAGGAGGTTAGTTTATTTGTGATATTCACTGATCTGTACCAAGTAGACATTTATTTACAAAGCAAACAAGGCCACACAATGTGCATTTATTCCTATTTTAGTAACCTGATTGCCCTTATATGTAAATGTCATAGCCCATTGCGAAAGAAATTATATTTACTAGTTAAAATGTTAATAGTTGAGGTCTGGGTACCCTTATAGCGAACCTCTATCAACAGTAGAGTATAAAAACCTGATATACATAAACCTTTAACTTATTTTTTTTTTTTTTTTTTTAGATCCCGATTATTACATTTTAGATATATAAACAGACATATTAAAAGCATACAATAAACACAATTTCACTAACTTTTGTTGTTCAGAGTTGTGGTGGCAAGATCAATAGCCATGGTGAAAAAATTACAGCAGAAAAAAGTACATAGCAGTATATGCAGATAATTATGTGGTCCCCTGGCACAACCATAGTGGTGAGAATAGAATGTATCCATGAACCACAAATATTATATAATCACTTGGGGGAACCCCTGCTGGTTTAGAGGTATGTCAGAATTAAGTTTTTCAGCTCTGAAAGAGATGGAGGAGATGATCATTTTCAGGTCAATAGTCAGTTTTTTTGCATAAAAATATAGCAGCCATAATAATTTCTAGATTCGTTGGATATATATTTTTTATTTTTAGAAGAGATAACTAAGGACATGTAGGACTCCCTGAAAGGCCATCAGCCTCTTCTGACAGTTAAGGCAACATAATGTGCCCCTTATTTCAGATGACAGAAGTCGGGTCAGTTTTAGCAGAGAAAAATGTAGCACAATACTTGGAAATAAATTTAGTATTATATAGGACATGAAAAGTTTCTCTAATGGGGTTTGTGTAATAAACATATCAGCTCTGAACCTACTTATATCTGCATGTTGAAGCTATTCTGACTGTAGATTCATAAACTCAATTGTGCTGCCAAATAGTATGAAAGAAAAGGAATACCAATCCGGTGAGCTCAGATGACAGTTAATGAGTAGCAAGAGAGACTCACTCTGGGGGTACCTTGATTCCATATAAAGGAAGTACAATTAGAGTTTATTTTTTTTAAATACTTCTGGGAAATGGTGCAGGGGTATTTGGCCAGTATATATAAGAATTTAGGGAGAAAATGCACTTTTAACAGATTCACCTGACCCATAATGTCCAGTGGGAGATTCATCCATCGTTTGGTCTTAGTGAGGAAAGTGTGCAAAAGCAGGATACAATTGTTAGGTATGTTTTGCAGAATTGCATTATGTACCGCTATGCCAATGTATTTAAATGTGTGCACCATTTTAAGTTGAAAGGTAGGGTGAACTTCAGTGTCCAATGGGAACAATAAAGACTTATCCCAATTTTCCTTTAAACCTGAGAATCCTCCAAAGTGAGAGCCAATAAATGGAACAGAGATTGATTAGGGTCCTCCAGATAAATCAAAGCATCATCAGCATAAAAAAGCATGCTCTTGCAATTGATTCATCTGAAAGCCATTAATTACAGAGGAAGATCTCAGCATAATAGCCAGCTGTTCTAATGCAATATCGAAAAAGGTTGGGGAGAGGGGAAAACCCTGTCTGGTGCTATGAAAAATTGCCTAAGATGGAAATCTGAGATGGAAGTATTAATTGTAATTCTTACTTGTAGGGCAGTATATACATTCTCCACCCAATGAATAAAATTAGTGTCAGAGACAAATTTATGCAGGACTGTTAGAAGATAAGGCTATTCCAAGCTGTCAAAAGCCTCAAGGGAAATAATTACTCTGTCTTCCTCATATGGATGTGGAAATTGCATATTCATAAACAACCTACAGATATTTACTCAGGTAAATCTGTTGGGGGGAAAAAGTCTCCTTGATCTTAGCGTACCAGCTTGCCTATATTCCTTCTAAAGCGGTCCTAAAGCTTTTTCGGCTTTATGCATTCTATACATTAAGGTGAAAAACCTTCTTTGCTGCAGACTTATTCTTACCTGAACCTGATCCAATCCAAGGATATGCCTCTGTCTCCCTCATTCTTGAGCAGATTGATAGCAGTGGGAGCCATTGGCGGGGGGTGGGGCTGAGCCACCCACTCTGTGTTAATAGACGCAGACAGGGCTGCTTGGGAGCGAGCATGCATGAGTGCCCCCATGGAAAGCGGCTTTCCATGGGTCACTTGCCAAAGAGGAGGAGCCTGGAGCGCCAACAGAGGAACCCAGAAGAAGAGGATCAGGGCTGCTCTGTGAAAAAACCATTGCACAGAGCAGGTATGACATGTTTGTTATTTTAATTTTAAAAAAAAATAAGCGCTAATGTCCCTTTAAGTTCAATAGCAAAGGCTTTAGCAAAAAGGGAAAATATTTTAGTATATTATTCAGGTAGTACAGATGCTCCTATATAAATACACAAAACATACCCATCAGTCTCCAGCCAGTGCTGGAGATTTGAGAAAGGAATAGCCAATATGCTGCATGTTTGGTGGAATGGTCCACCTTTGCTAACATTCTGGAATCTGATCTTCTTGACTTTAACACATGTAATCAAGTAATGGGCAATATAGTGCAGATCTCAACTCAGATCAAAGTTTAATCAGTGTTTTATATCAGGAACAGTTTCAACAAACATGACTACTCCAATACTTCCTCCTGGCTGCTAGGAAAATACTTTCAAGGCGCTGGATGATAAATGCTACCCCAATGATGAAAGAATAGATAGCTGAACTCAACCAGCTAATGTAAATTGTAGAGCTAAGACCATAACAATAAGATAGATTTAAACAAGGACTGGGCTTGGCAAATTCTACAGTAGCAGATCGTGATTTGGGAACTTAACTGATGATGACAAAAAGTAGGAGGGATGGCTTGCCATTGGTGGGCACTGTGCTTTTTGCATGGTTAGTGTGAAACTGTTTCATATGTCATATCAGAGCTAAGGGTTCTTTCATTAAACAGGTTTAACAAGGATAATCCAAGGAGGATTGAACATTTTGAGTTGAACATTTAGCTGTTAAGAGAACACAGTTAGTATGCAATTATAATTACATGGTGAAGCGACCAAGTCTTTGATTATTATTTCTTCTAATAGAAAAGGGAGCTATCTACCAATCAACCAAAGCGAGATGGGAGCTGACATTTCTAGAAATTTGCATTTTCACGTGGAAATACATTATCTGTCAATGTGGAAATTAAAATTCCGGACCACAGCGACCCACTCAATGCCACCATTGCACTTTCACCTCCATGGTTCCTCTGGAAATGCCATCACTTGTGCCAGACCTACCCACCTACCAAACCTTTTTTAATTTTGAATATATTGAATAAAAGTCAAATCCTATGAACTTTAAACAAAAAAAAAAATCACACAAGACATTATGCTAATGCGTTAAAACTTTGAAGGGTCCCCTCCCACTAGTAATAGAGTTACATAATATATTACTCTATTACCTTGAGAAAATGATCATGGGAGGCCCTGAATAATTGGAAGAATATCTCAAGAGACAATTTTTATTCACAAAAAAGTATTGAAAAGAACACTACTAGAGTGCTAGCGATTTGTGCATTTTCTATTAGAATATACAGTACATGGTGCCATGCATAGTTGTCATTGCAAGCACCTAGTTTCTCAAAGGTCAGAGAAACTTTTGCTACCTAATCCAACTTTACTAAATATATTTTAATTTTCCATTTAGCCCTCCCTGTGTCCAGCTTTACTACCAAGCACACTCTTTACTCTTTACAGTAGCAATACTCTTATGATATAAGTAGAGGTTTAGAAAATTGGGGAATTCATTAATCTTACGCATCTTAATTTTGATCTAAGTAAATGGCAATTTTGATCTGCGTTGTAAGTAAAGGATTCATCAAGTCTTTCAGGAACAACTCTGTTGCTATGGTATGCATGGGTATGTATGAATGACACACAGGATTTGCTTACATACTGTATCTACGAATGCTTTAGTATACTGAGACATCACATCTTCAAACTAAAAGGAAACATCTGTCATTATTTTCACAGGTGATGTGTCACTAAAGACATGTCTGAAAATGTCCAATCTTTCAGAGCTTCAAATTATTCAGCAATTTAGTCCCTGCTTTAGGTTTACAGATGAAAATTACTGCTGTCCATACATTTTCCCATTTTAATCTTTAACACACTTATTTCTGGTTATGTTACTGTAATGTTGTAATGTACTGTATATCTTAATTTTCCAATTAACAATTTTTATTGTATATAGGAAAGGCATAGGTTATACAGATACAGTCATAATTCAAATATAGAGAGCATACATCCGTGTTGTAAACATTACAGTATTGAGGTTAGACAAGGTCAGTTGACAAAGGAGTATCCTATTGTGCTGCATATGCCGTAGGGTGCTCGGTACTTAGGTACCTCGTCCATCATCTAGAGAATTACCCTCCCTCTGTGGTGAAAGTATGTCCATTCCGGATAGTGAGCTATGGTTCGAGAGCTGCAACCTAGTTTAATGACTGAACTACAACAACCTAAAATACCTTAGTAAAGAAGAAAAGAATCCCCAATGAACTAGGATGAACACTGGGGAATGTTCAGTAGATAGGAAAGAGAGATAGGAAAGAGGAAGAAAAAGGGAAAGTAATAGCAGAAGAAATTGTGTCTCACCAGCCTCCAAAGATGCTGTCACGGTGCGTCCTCCCGGCGATGCCACTGCCCCCATATCCCGTCGTGTGCCTCTAGCCTATCCTGCATTCTAGCCATCATACGCTCCATTAGCTCAACATCTTTTATTCTGGCCTATAGGGCATCGGCGGTGGGGGGACCCTGTCTCTTCCCGTTTAGAGCGACTAAGCAACGAGCTGCTGTCGTAATGTGCCTAAGGAGTTTTCTGTGCTGCCTGGCCAACTTCGGCACTGACAGTCCAAGCAGGAAGAACTTGGGAGTGTCGGGTACAGAAGTTCGAAACAGATTCTCCAAGAGCTCCCTCACCATGTGCCAGTAAGGAACCAGCACAGGGCAACTCCAATAGATATAAACTTAATGAGATAATTCTCATGTAATATAGGATCCCCTTGGACTTTGAGGGCAGAGAGAGCGTATAGACAGGAAGGGCAATAATATAAAAAAGGTTAATTTTTATTAATGTATTGAGATAGGGGTACATACATATATATCCACATGTATCTGTCCCACAACATGGGAACAGATCATGTGTAGGGGTACAGGCATAAAAACAATATACAAAAATAATAGACAAAGGGTGCCACAATAAAGTACAGTACTGATAATATGAAACTCAATGCATGGGAGTTGCACGCCTAAGCAACCACATTAAAGTGGGGTCCAGGGGCAAGTTCCATAGTCATAGGAGTTACAATCCTTCTTCAGGGGGTATTTGCATTGAATAAAATAAAGTACAAAATCTGTAGATAGAGCATAAACAACAGTCATTTGACATGCAATTTTTAAAGTAGAGATATAGAAAAATTAATGTAAAAGGTGTCTCCCATGGAGGGAGGAACCAAACACTTACGTCTGCACTGGATGGCACCAACTACCTAAGTTCCTAGGCGGCCTAATAGGTCCAAAACAGATGGAAAGAGGCCTATGTCACTGACCCTGGTGACCGCCCAAGCCAGGAGAACCCATAGCGGGCATACTGGATAGTGCAACCACGAGGGGTGCCGGGTGGCTATCCTGGCTGACCACGGATAGTGGTGTATGATAAGCTGGAATAGGAAAATATAAAAATGTGTATAGGTGTCAAGGAATACTGACCATCTGTAAGAAAATGGAGAGGTAGGTAACACGTGGGCCCACCAACAAATGCCGCTCTGTCAGTGTTCATAAAAAGGACATTCATGTGCATGATGGTAATGTTGGAGTTACAACACAGATGATGACTAAATTATGAAAAAATAATAATAATTAGATAGGGTACAGTCATAACATGCTAAATGCTCGAAATGCGGCTGCCTGACAGGTTATAGCAGCCACAGAGCAATAAGGTGAAATAAAGTATAATATGAATGCACTGTAGAAGGAGTTTTTGAATGCCCATAAGGGCCTGAAATGTATAAATTAATGTATACACAAATGTTGCCAATGGGGTTAAGGGCAACAGCAGAAATGACTAATGTAAGTATAGGTGTCATGACAGATAGTATAGTGAGGAGCATGTCAAACATGCTGATATAGCATGAAGGATACAACTGACCTTATTTGTATAGTGGTATAAAAATATATGTATATAAAACAAATGCTCAATAACTATGGAGCAAATGAAATTTGGCAATGCACAATTGTAAGAGCGAGTTAAATGTGTTACACAAAATAGCGAAAGTGAAAACACAAAGAAAGAGAGTATATAATATGTCCAAGCACAGAGAGCGCAGCTGGGCTGGTAACAGGGCCGGTGGTTCCCAAGGAGCATAGTATAATTGAGTATTACCTTGTCCAAAGGACGGCGTGTTAGTGGGCTGCTCAAAGAGGTGAGCACAATTAACCTGTATTTAAATTGCAGTCTCGCCTCCGGTAGCCAGTCCGGAGCGGGGAGAACAGGTGCCGGCCGTCCATCAATGAAGGGCAAACAAGCCCAAGTGACGGACGCCAGGTATCCCTCCGGGAGGTGGTGCGTGGCGACGCTCCACCCATGGGGCGGGATGACGTCACGCATCAGAT
Source organism: Glandirana rugosa (assembly GCA_018402905.1). Taxonomy (NCBI): domain Eukaryota; kingdom Metazoa; phylum Chordata; class Amphibia; order Anura; family Ranidae; genus Glandirana; species Glandirana rugosa. The sequence goes on from BLSH010306301.1 coordinate 1,633,210, forward strand.
CCCCGCCGGCGGATGTGTCAAGACGGGTGGAAGTCTGCCAAGACAAAAAGCTTGCTCCAACACTGGTGGAGCCTACCTGCCGGGTGGTGCATGTTATGCCCAAACTATGGGCAAGAGCGGCACCCAGTAGTCAATGACGGGTAATGGACCTGGTGCTGGAGCAGAGGTATTGTATGTGCCAATGCAGTGCAGGGATGCAGAAGTGGACCAGAAAGGATTAAGAAGGGGGGAAAAAAATAAATGAAAGAAAAAAGAAAAAGAGAAGGAATGGAGGAAAAAAAAAAGGAAAAAGGGGAGAGAAAGGGAAGGGGGGAGAAAGAAGGACTCGGAAGGGAATAGAATACAAGAATGAACCGTATGACCAAATGCCAACACACAATGGTCTTTGGGCAACTATGAGCATTGCTAACAACAAAGGAAAACATATGTTGCATTACAATGGGCGGCTTTTAGAGCCATAAGGACAAAAAAATTAGAAAATTGTAAATACAGAGTAAATCAACAGTTGGTGTACTGGCAAATCCAACTCCAATAGATATGAAGTAGAGAGCCCCTGGCTCCCCCACACCGCCAACAGCAGCCTGAGCTTGATGAATAGATGGCATGGAGTCTATCCGGCGTCATGTACCAAGTGTAAATAATTTTGTAGGTATTTTCCTTATACAGGGTGCAATTGGAACTCTTGGCAGCACGAGACCAGACTGCCCTCCTGGCCTCTATAGAGAGTTCCTCCCCTAGCATCTTCTCCCACCTTCTCATGTATTCATGTTTATTGTGCTCAAGCGGGGAACCACGTTAAGTATCCGGTATATGTTTGAAATCTGCCCCCTCCCTGTCAAGCCCTCCAGGACTATTCCCTCGAATGGTGAGGGAGGGGAAAACTGCAGGTTAGAGGTAGTATCTTGGGTAAAGTGCCTGATCTGGAGGTAATCATAGAATTCCCTATGGGGGATCCCAAACTTTTCTTGAATGTCAGGGAATGACAAGAGTTTACGGGTGCATGGATCGACTATGTGGCCAAAATGGAAGAGATTTCTCGTGGCCCATGGTGCAGACATCTGGTGTGTGAGGCTGGCCGGCAGTCTGGGGTTGTAGAGGAAGGAAGTCAGTAATGATTTATCAGATTGTAACCCATGATTCCGGGAGAGTTTTAGCCAGAGTGATCTCAGGAGTGACAATGGTCCCAGCAGCCTTCCTGCATCAACTTCCCTCCCCGCACCCCACAGCAAACTGTTTGGATGGACCAGTGCCATCCAAATTTTTTTGATTTCCATCCACTTATTGTAGGAACATTGAGGAAACCAGGAGATCAGGGCAGCTTGATAGTAGCGGGTGAGGTTAGGGAAACCCAACCCTCATCCCGTCTAGAGGCCTGCAGTACCGCCTGGGGGATCCTATGGCGCTTGCGGTTCCAGACAAATCTCAATATGTCTGTTTGTAGTTTACGAAGGGCTATGTAGGAAATCGGGATGGGGAGAGTTTGAAATAGATAAAGCAGCCTGGGGAGAATGACCATCTTTACAGAAGCAATATGTCCCAGCAGTGAGATAAAGTGTCGCTTCCATTTCTGCAGTAGCTCCCTAATTGCCGTGTATTGCGGGGGAAAGTTGGCCTGATACAGAGTTTCATATGAGGAGGTGAGGAGGATTCCCAGATATTTCTTGTCAAAGAGGTTTATTAATTTTACATAAGTAAAAAGAGAAGCAAGTAGACATATATAACGCACATAAAACATAGCATTGAAGGGTTGAAGCGAGCCTCTATACAAACACCGTCTGCACGTTTTACCCAAAATATGGGCTTGTAGTCATGCCTTATCAACTATGTGTTACAAGAAGTATTCACCAATGACCACCAAAGTGGCTCCCCAGGGTCTGCCCGCCACCTCTAATGGGATCTGGTTCCCAGATATCTCAATGATTTCTCCTTCCAGTGAAAGGGGAAATTAGCCTTCAAGTGGTTTACCTCAGTCAGGGGTAGGTTAATGGGGAGGGCCTCAGATTTTGAGGGGTTTATTTTTTATTTGGTAGGGATATCCTGGGTTGGGTGAGGGTGAGGATAATGTCATCTGCAAAGAGAGATGCCTTAAACTCCCTCCCGCAAACTGGAATGCCTAGAATATCCGGGTTGTTGCGGATATGGGCTGCCAGGGACTCTACGCAAATGGCAAATAGTGCTGGGGAAAGTGGGCACCCCTGGCGCGTGCCATTAGTCACCGGAAATGGGGAGGAAATGTGGAAGAGGGTCTTAACTTGAGATCTAGGGCACTTAATTAAATGCCTAACTACCTGGAGGAACGGTCCCCAAAACCCCATGTGCTGCAGGGTTGCGAACAGGAAGCCTTCTCCGCATCTAGGCTAAGCACGAGGGCCTCTCGACCGTCCCTGTTCACCACTTCCACCAGGTCTATGACTTTCCTAGTGTTGTCCCCCGCCTGTCGTAGGGGGACAAACCTCACTTGGTCCTTGTGGATCAAGGAGGGGAGCACCAAGTTTAACCGATTGGAGAGTAGTTTAGTGAAAATTTTCAAATCGGAATTCAGTAGAGCTATAGGACGGTAGCTGGCACACAAGGACGGATCCTTGTCTGGCTTTGGGATTAATGTAGGAAAGGAGCGCTGCATGTCCCATTAAAGAGCCTGCACATGTGGGGGAGTAGCCCAGGGAGAAAAGCTTTATAATACTGGTATGGTAACCCATCTGGGCCGGGGGACTTACGGGATGGCAGATCTTTAATTGTCAAGGCTATTTCCTCCTCTGTGATTTCTGCATTAATCGGAACTAAGTCAGCACGCTGAAGTCTAGGGACCCGGCTATCCTCCAGGTATTTCCGCATTCTCTCCACCAGATCCGAAGATGCAGGAGATTGCAGAATATTAGGGTAGTTGTATAAATCTGTATAAAACTCTCTAAACACAGTCGCTATGTCCCGCGGATGGGACCTCAGGACTCCCCTTCTGTCCTTTATCTCGGGTGGGGTAGCTAAATGGGTCCACTCCGCCAGTTTTATGGCCAGAAGTGATTGTGCCTTGTTTCCCTTATGATAATAGGTCTGTTTTAGCCTGGTCAAAGCCTTCTCGACCTGGCCTAGAGCTAAGTCCCTGAGCGTTGTGCGCAATTGTACTATTCTCCTAAGTGTAGATAAGGAGAGACGTGTCTGCAACCTCTGCTTGAGGGTCTTGAGTTCCCTCTTGGCTTGCAGCCTAGTGATCTGGGCATTCCATTTCATGGCCGAGGAAATAACTATGCAGCGCCCCCTAAGGACCACCTTGTGGGCCTCCCATAGGGTAGCGATTGGGGTTTCAGGGAGGTTATTTTCTGCAAAATATAATCTGAGGGTATCCTCCAGTTCTGATTTAGCTGGAAGGTGCTGAAGGAGAAGATTGTTCAACCGCCAGCTGCACGGCCTGTGATCTGACAGCCCCAGGTCCAGCGTAAGTAAGACTGGAGCATGCGTGGAGCTTAGAGATCGAAGCGTTTTGTTATTGACAAAGAAATAGTCAATTTGTGTGTGTGTACAATGTGGAGCTGAGTAGTAAGTGTATTGGCAGGTCCCCGGATTCAGCACCCTCCAGGCATCGAACAGCACGTGACGCCTAGTGAGCTGGGGAAAGAGTTTCGAGTCTCTCAGGGTTCACGACGGGGGGCCGCTGGGTCCCAGTCCCAGGTGGTCTGCGGTGCCCGATTGAATCACGTTAAAGTCTCCCCCTATGACCAAAAGGTCGTAGGTCTGGCGGAAAATTCGGGCAAAAAGTCTGGTTAAAAATGTATTTGGCAGACTGTTGGGGCATAAATCACACAGAACGTGGCCTGTCGAGCATGCCACGTTCCCTGTAGAACTATATACCTCCCCTGGGGATCTAGGTGGGTGTCAATGCAGGTAAACTGAGATTCCCGTATGAATACTATTGCCACCCCTGCTTTTTTCCGGGGCTTAGATGCTTGATTGATTTGGGAGAACGTGTGCGAGGCAAAAGCCAGCAAGTCCCCCTTTTTAAGGTGCGTCTCCTGCACCATGATGACCTCTGCCCCAGACTGCCAGAACTCCCTCAGAGCCAAGTGCCTTCTCCTATTGGCGTTGAGCCCATGGACATTTAGGGAAAGTACCTTAGCCATGATAACCACACTACAATCCTGGTATACTTATCTGAACTGGCCGAGGAACCAACTTCCGTGTGCGGGAGGGGGGAGTGGCATCAACACCGCTGCGACCGCCTGGAGGTGGAGACCTATAGAACAACTGAATGCAACACAAGAAAGAAGGCAGAGAAGGGAGAGAGATTAAGTTTAGTACATACATAGAGGGAATAATCATACATTGCAACCAATCCCGTGTGATCCATGAACATCCCTCTCAATGAAGTTCCTTAATACCCTCCCGGGTCCACGGCCCACCCAGGCAAACCGGGGGGGACCACTGGGCCCAGTGGGGTAGAAGGAAGAGCAGTCGACCACGGGGGAAAGTCCCCCGAGCCGGCTGTTACTACAGGAACCATACGGGCAAAAAGTCCAGAAGGGGGAAATGACCCAAATCTGGCCGCTCTCAGTTCCGGAGGAATGGGCCCACATAAACTCAAATGTCTCTGTTAAGTGCATAAGGGGAAAACCATAAAAGGAGTATAGAAAACAATAAAGAGGGGACTAGCCAGGTCCTCGAGTGCCTATAGAATGCCAAATAACTTTCCCACTGGTAAGAACTACGGTGAACCCAGGCTGAGCGGTAGGGTCCGTTAGCCACTCACCCACTGCCAGCCATACATAATATAGTAGTCTCCAGGTAATTCGTTCAGAAGAAAAACAGTTCTGGGTCGAGAACGGGGCTATCTGGCCAATCCAACTCTTTGCAGAAATTCGTCCTTGTGACCAGTATGAGGCAGTAGGCCATGGATCAGGAGGAAACAAATAAGGGGGCAGGCTAGGCTCACTAAAAGTAAGAAAAAAGAAGTCCAGCGAACCATGGTGGTAAAACCTGTGGGAATTCAACAAACATTAAACAGTCAGGTATATCTGGCTAGGTACAAACTCAGAAAAGTTAGTCGGTTCTGTCGTTCCTGGGCTTGGTGGACTTGCAGGAGGGCTCCGAGCCCCGGGGCCTCTTGTGCGGTTAGACCTGCTGCCAGACCATAGGTGGCGGAGGCGGGATAGTTACCAGGTCCCATTCTGGGAGCTGCGGGACCGGTATCTTGAGAATGTTGCAAAAAGTGTTAATGTCCTCCGGGTATCGCAGAGTAGCAGACTTGCCTTGATTCTTTGCAGAGAGGCTAAAGCGGAATCCCCAGCGGTAGACAATGTCTTTCGCTTGGAGGGAGTGCAGAAGGGGTTGGAGTAATCTGCGTTTCTGGAGCGTGATCCAGGAAAGATGCGAGAAGATCTGGACCGGAGTGTTGTTGAACACCACTCTGCGAATAGAGCGGGCTTTGTGCATTATGCGTTCCTTCAAGGGGAAGGAGGTGATCCGGCATATGACATCCCAGGGCCTGGAGGCCGGTCCATTTGGACGAAGGGTGTGATGGGCTCTGTCCATTTCTATGGGTGTGGTAGTAGGTTCCCCCAGGATGTCATTGAATAAAGATTGTAGAATATCTTGGAGGTCCTCCGGCCCCCAGGCTCTGGGAGACCCTGCACACTGATGTTATTCCTGCGCCCCCTATTGTCCAAGTCCTCAAGATGGCGCTGCAGGTCTCTGAGCATAGTACGATGATCCACACCCTGAACTTGGGTGCGGTGCACCGACAACTTAGTTTCTTGAAGTTCTTCCTCTACTTGTTCCACTCTGTCCGCTAAGTGTTTAAAGTTGGCATGGAGCACTTGTATCTCCTTTCGGCAAGTAGTTTTTACGTCTTCCACTAACTGCTTGAAATCATCCTTAGTTGGAATGGCCTGGAGATAGGCCAGCATGTAGGGTGGAGGAGGAGGCAGGTGGTCCAGCGTAGGATGTAAAGTGGCCTGGTTTGTAGGCTGGGCTGGGCAGAGAGTAGGCTGCGGGCCTGCGAGCTCTCCAGCAGGGGATACGTATTTCGGGGAGTCCCAGGGCTCATACCACTGTGGGGTACCCGGAGCGCTTGTGGCAGCGTAGGCTTCCCGGGGTTTTTCCACGGGAGATCCCGCCATCTGAGCATAGGTGACGGCTGAGTCAGGTGTCTGTCTGGCTGAGTTGAAGTCCCCGGGCACGAGATGTCCTCTGGGCCCTAGGGGAGCCAGAAATGCAGGGGGCCAGCTCTGGAGTCACACTCCCAGTCGGACCAGGCCAGGGCCTGCAGGGTACCGGGAGGGTCGGAAATTCGTCCGAATCGTCGGACAAGCCTATGGAGCTTGGTCTGTCATTACCCATGCAGGGATCCGAGGCCGTCCGGAGCAGCCGCGGGAAGGCCTCAGAACATTGGGTGTAGGTATCCGGTATGCGGCCTTTTGTGGCAGATGGAGCATTGTGTGCAACGGCCCTTTCCATCTCCCCGCTCCGGTGCTGACTCACCACTCCTGGGGATCGTGGAATGTCCTCCTCCCCTCCAGGGGAACGCCGAAGCAGGAGCTCTGACTGGCCGCGACTCATCGGTGGAGATCTGGAGTGAGTGTCTGCACCATCAGGGAGGGTCGCTGGCGCCATCTTGGCCGCCCCGGCAGACGGGATCTCCGGCGGTGCAAAGTAGTCCCGCAGCTTGGAAGCAGAGCCCGGAGGCGGCTTGGACGATCCCATGGCCTTGGCGGACCGGGGGGCTTTGATTTGCACATGATGGAACGGTGTTTTCCCCAAAAGATGCAATTTTGGCTGGCGGGCTGTGAGAGAGCGGAGAGCTACACATCCATCGAGGTCGGCTTCCGGTCACACCCCCCTGTATATTTTAAAATAGATTAACCCTCCTATGTAGGGCTGCCACCTCATCCCTTTAAACCTGAACACATATTAATTACACAGGTTCTGAGGCTGATTAAGGTGGTAATTAACCTCACTTGGCCCCTTATCTGCATTAAATCAACCTCAAAACCTGTGTAATTGATATGTGTTCAGGTTTAAAGGCATGAGGTGGCAACCCTACTCCTATGCATAATGGTTACAACAGTGGACAGAAAGGGTTTTTTTTGTTTGTGCATGTGCTCTGATTGTATGATTGTATATTCTCCTGTAGAGTGGACACTAGTGAGTCATCCCATACTCTGCCACCCACTGGTCAGCCATTGTAAGTGCAAACAAAATTTCTCAAAACCAAGATGTCGGTTGGAAAGTGAGAAATGCTGAGCAGTTTAGGAATATCTTGCCAATCCTTCTATAGGGGTATACCTCTATAAGAGGTAAAAAAAATATATACATATATGGTAACAGCAAGTAACACCTAAAGAATCATGTTGTAATTACAATTTCATAGTATTAACTTCATCTAAATTGGACACCATGCATCACTGGTTATATTTCAGCTACAATTCATACTATTAGTGAAACTTTGTTTTTTATTAAAAATAATATATAGGCTGTAAATCTATTTATTTAGGCTATTAGAATGTAATATGCAGTTTTTATAACACAAACATAATTTTGTGCAGATAAGTTCCATTATGTGAGTAACAGTAAAAATGGTAGTACAGTCTAAATTGGATTACAAAATGTGTGCTATCACCCATGGCAATCATGGCGGGCGATCACGCCCATGGATTATAAATATGTCCATATCTGCTTAAAGCTGGAAAGTGACTTTATGTTTCAACACCCTGCTAAGAACAGTAACGTGGGCATAAAAATGTCTGCTTTGGGCATGGTGATCCATGGTGAGCCAGCGGGTGCCTGCGGGGAGGGGTCTGTCAGCTGCCCATCCATGGCACATGCCAAAGACTATCCTAACCCTGCTAACCACAGTGAGATATGTGCCACAGATTTTGCTGTGCTCACAGAAACCACAGTGAATGCCTGCTGCCACCTGCACCCAGTTGCTTGAGCACAATCGGTGCCGAGCAGCATGTTCGGATAAGTTCTGCAAACGCCAGTGTTATCATCATAATTGTCCCTGCAAACTTCAATAGAGCTAGTAAAGAGTTACAGCGGGAAAAGGCCTGCTTAACAGAGCTTCAGAAGCCAGTCTGGAAGCTTGGGGTGGAGCTACGCCCCGGAGAAGACCCAGCATGCCTTGCTAGCAGCAAGAGGGAGAGAGAGGAGCAAGACGGCGGAAGGTGCACGAGTGTACCCAGCACTGACCTGGTTGTCTGATCTGCAGGAGCGGACACTGGTGGACACCGGTGTCCGGTTGGAGCATCACGGCGGATTCACCCTCGGCATGATCAAAGGGATTGAAAGGCTGTGCCTGTTACCAAACACGGTTGTCAGTGCCTGGATCCGATGCGGACACTGTGACGATCCACTCACTAGGCTGACATCCAGCAAGCAGGAACCACTGAGCTACAATGTGGACCTGCGGTCAGGACTGTGCACCATACAGCTGCAGAAGTCCCGGAGAGACGGAGCGGGCCCTGAAACATCTGCTCAAGGTGGGTGTTGAGTCTGAGCTTGGTAACTCCCCTGCAAAGACAAGCGGCATTGGGGAAGAAAGTTGGAGGTCTGTCATGGCCTGCAGCCCAGTCAGGGACTTGGTGCCTGTGAGTTCTGCCCAGCAGGAGCCAGAAGACATCCCTGATGTGCCGGCCATGCCCATCAACCCTGCCAGCCCCACCAAGAAGGAGCCTTTGCAGGAAGACAGCTCGTCTTCAGGTGAGCCTGTGAGGAGTGGTAGTGGAGGGTGCATAGACTGGGGTCACCCAGATTGCAGGTAGAATTCTGGCCCTTGGATGCAAATTGGTCATCGCACAACAGTTTGGAGGAAGAGTGGGAGTGGGGCCCTCTTGGGAGAAAGTGGAAGTCCTGTCCGAGGTGCTAGACATGCCAGATCCAGCTAAAAGGACCGGAGCAGCCGCACGGCTCCTAGTCAGTGTCAGAAACTTCTTAAACCGACCCTCCCTTACCCAGAACAGAGCAGCTGAATGCAAGCAGTGGATAATGAGGTCACCCAAGGCCTGAGTTCTCCCAGGAAGAGGAAAGCCCAGAGAGCGGCCGAGGATTTCCAGACTCCAGAGGGAGATACAGAGTAAAACAGCTCTGGAGTGGGGTCTGGACTACCCCTGTGTCACTCCCAACATCATAGACATTGTTGAAAACTCCTGGGGAGAGTGGGAGTATGACATGGTGTGGGTGTATCTACGTGTCCCCAAGCCCAGGACATTTGTCAAGAATGGAGGCTGGGGTGACAATCTATAAGACAGGGTGGTGGTTGTAAAAGCTGGAAAGGCCACTAAGAGCCACTCTGTTGCTGTCAGGGAGTTGATGGTAATTTAAAGAGGTTGCCCAACCCAAACTTTTACCTGTTAAGGACTGATGGATGATTTAAGCTCACAGGTACTACTTCACATGGACAGCATGGAGAGAAAGAAGTTTGCTGCCTGTGTTTTGTTCACGGACTAGGCTGGCCTAGCACCCTGCCATACCAGATGGATGATCTATTCCTACCTGAAGAAATCTGGATGAGGCTTAGCATATTCACACTACCTTTTTGAAAAGAGCCTGATGACAAAAGGGAGGGGCTCCTCCCACCAGCAAAAAAGGGGGTTTTACTGCAGGTTGTTTATTTCTTTTTTTTTTTCAAATTCTTTATTGGTATACATTAATAAAGGCATTACATCCATCAGTCGAAGACAATAAGATGTACAAAGATAAACAGAATATTAAATTCCACCAAAAATACCAATATTACGCCCGTAACCTAACCATTTAGGGCGACTTTAAATAACACCAGATCACACAAGTAGAGGTCCGTCCACCACAGACCCCCGGCTAACAGCTACGAGCCTTCTGGGGTATGAGCAAACGGTCCTCTCGATTTCCAAAGGCTAGTACAATAGAATATAGGGAGAAAGATCAGAGAATCCAAGAATCAGGAGGAAGTGGAAAGAGGGGAAGAGAGGGGAGGAAGAGAAAGAGAAAAAAAAAAAAAAAAAAAAGGGAGGAAAAGGGGGGTGGGGGAGTAAGGAGAGGGATAGGTAGGTGCAGGAGGGGGGAGGGGGGGGAGTGGTAGAGTGATACCTGCCCAAGATGGATGGAGATCGCCACAATAGTAGCTAGGATAACATGTTCAGGGGCCCACGTCTGCAGAGCACTCCCGCAGGAGAGCCTTACCCTCATCCGAGTACACAAACACATTCCAGCATGCCCAAGTCTTAGTATAACTTTCCCTCCTGTCTTGGGAGGTGAGGACCAAGTCCTCCAGTTGATTAATGCTCCTGACTTTGTTCAGCCACATAGCAACAGATGGGGGATCGGGGCTTCGCCAACATAATGGTATGCAAGCCTTAGCGGCATTCAACAGGTGGCGCAGGACCGACTTCTTATAAGTCTTAAGTGGAATCTGGGAGCAGTGGAACAGAAAAAAGGCCGGGTCATCGGGGATAGGGAAATCAGTGAAGCGCTGGGAGATTCTCCTGACCTCAGACCAAAAATTCTTAATTCTTGGACACTCCCAGAGGATATGGAGTAGGGTCCCTTGCTCCTCTCGGCATCTCCAGCAGCGATCTGAAACCACAGGGGAATATTTATGTAAGATCGACGGGGTATAATACCAGCGGGTCAGGATCTTATAGTTACTTTCCTGTGTGCGGGTGCAAATGGAGGATTTAAAGGTAAGATGGATCATGTTCTGAATTTGAACAGGTGAGAAGGTCCTGTTGAGATCCCTTTCCCATTTGCGTAGACTGGGCAGCACAAATTCTTCGGCAGGGGAGGTCAGAATCATATACATCTTGGACAGGGGGCGGGGGAGTGGGTCCTCCTCCATGCAGTAAGATTCGAACAGCGTAGTGTGACGGTTAAAGCATGCTGGGGGGCCCAGTGACTGAAGAAAATGGGATAGCTGCAATGCTTGCCACAGGGACAGCCCAAACCTTCCATCCGGGCGTGTCAGCATCGGGACCGAAGGCCAGGCCCCTGAGATCAAGAAGTGAGAGGCTTGGAAACAGCCCCCCTCCAGCAGGCCACGAAAGGTTCCCAACTCAGTGCCTGGAGCAAACGCAGGATTACCCAGAATAGGGAATAAAGGTGAACAGGCTGACGAGAAGACCTCATTTTTGCAGACTAGTGAGCCAATGCGAAGCGTTGGGCCAATGGTAGGGTGAGATTTGAGAAGGGGTGTTAGCCAGGCATAGCACCACGGCGCACGACGTAGTGGGATGGGGCTACAGCGCTGTTCGACGGTCGTCCAGAGCTTGGATGCGCCGTGCCTACACCAATCCACCAAGCGCCCCAAATGGGCCGCCTGGTAGTATTTCCGAGCATCTGGGACGGCCACCCCTCCGTGGCATTTAGGCAGTGTCATAAGATGTCTGCGTAGCCTGGGTCGTCTGTGCCCCCAAATAAATCTCGTAAAAAGCGAGTTCACTTGGCGGAAAAAAACGGCAGGAATGTCCACAGGTAATGCCTGAAAAAGGTAGAGGAACTTCGGTAATATGGACATCTTGATGATGTTACAGCGACCAAACCATGAGTGAAGGCCCGACTGCCACTTATCCAAAATTGTCTTCACCTTGTCAAGTAAAGGAGGGAAATTAAGGGTGTAT
>BLSH010306301.1:1650518-1665088 GCA_018402905.1 Glandirana rugosa
AGGAGGGGGGGGGGGGATGTAGCACCTTCTAGTGTGTTAGCATAGGAGTTCTAAATAGTTGTTTAGTGTAGGTAAATTTGACTTGTCTGGAAGCAAAGCCTGGGTTTATTCTGGGTCAGGGTTTTAGTGACTCAGGGAGGCTGGATGATTTAGTGGCAACGTCTCTGGTGACTCCCCCTGCTTGCTGGAAACTTGGAGAAGATTCCAGAAACAGCTGGGAGTAATCTAGGAGGAGCTGTCTGGAGTATTCATGAGGGCCCCAGCCAATTCTTAGAAGGACTAGAAGGGGGCAGGTATCTCATAAATAAGGTCAGCCCAGCAGGAGCAGAAGAGTGCGGGTGGGAGTTTGGAGATAGAGTGCTGAGAAGGCTGTTGGTGGCCCTTGAGGGTGCCTCCTAGTCTGGGGGGAGGGGGTGGTGACCTCTTAAAACACATGGAGGAATCTTGTCCATTGGCACTGGATCAGGTGTGAGGACTGCAGGGCCAGTGAGCACGTCCAGGAGAAGACAGCTGGGTGCTGGTGAGCGAGACAGTCGGGGAGAACTGAGACACAGCCTGAGAGGACTGAGGCAGCAGTCTGGGATGGTTGTAGAGTCAGTCTTGGAGGACTGTGGAGGAATAGCCAGGGCTAGTGAAGGTGGCAGCTTCAGCCAGGTGGGCTGGCAATGCCTAAAGAGGTGGTGCTGGGATCAGCAGACACAGAAGGAAGGTAGCTGGACACTGGGACTTTTCTTCACACCAAAGGGGCCCACGATCCCTGCCTGTAAAGGACCATTTCTGGATCCGGCTGAATGCCTTGTCAGATCCCACCTAAACAATGTTCCACCTGGGCCTGGGTGTTCTGCAAAAAAGTGATGTGCTGAAGTAAGACGAGGAGTGTATATAGCTGTATATAGGAAAGTTGTCCCTGTAAAACTGTTCTTGAAGTCAAGTAAGCATCCCATATTACCCCTATCTCCATCCAGGTTTAATACCCCTAAAAAACAAAACAAAGTTGCTGGACTGTTTCCTGACTCTTGTGTGCTGTGGAAATTTGGTGTGCCTAGCTATTCAGGGTGGGGGGTCCTTATTCACCAGCAGCTCCTATGGGGGTAGCGCTACAGGCAATAATTCATCTGACAAAACGTCAGCATAATGTCTGTAGTAAAATGAGTAGTCCTGGCAAGAATAGAAATAAGAAATTCCTGCTTGTTTATTTTCCTAGTTTTGAATCTGCACTCTAAACATTCTCAGCATCCATGATCCACACATGTCCAACTGTACAGAACTTTAGTGGTCAGTAAACTTATTTACCCTATACACCTATACTTTCATCTCAGGACAGTATTCGATTAATCATAAATGTATCAAATTATATTACTAATTACAAGGCTGCAAATCCAATATTGAAGCTTCAGCAGCGCTGCATCTCATCCAACATAGTTACACATAAATATGCAAATCCATATCGTTCATCAATCAGAATGTGTAGTGAATCTTCATAATATTATTCCACTAATGCAGGTCATTAGTTCTTAAGTGATTCTCTCCACCATAGGGAACATGCAAAAAAACTCTGCCACGTATATGAAATTGCACTCACCAGACGGTATTGCCTTGCCTTCTCATGCTTGGCAACAATCGCTTGCATAAATCCCACACACGCACCGATCGTTTTCCACCGATGCTTCTATCACTTTTCTCAAGGAAAGAACAACTCCGGTTCTCAGAATGGAATGGAGGAGATAAATGAACCTACATAGTGTATTACTGTTTAAACCCACTTTATTCCTTAAAAACATTCCATAGTATACTCACAAACATAGCTTGTCACGCTGGTAGATCAGAAAATGAATGCCGAGGAACAGAGGATCTGAGCGTCTAGGTCAGCGCCTCCTGCCTCGACCCTTCGGTGCTCCGGGCGTCCTACCGACCTGCAGCGAACGTCCGTTGCTTCTGATCGTTCCAGCTCCACTCACCGAATTGCCGTGCACTGTGTCAGGCGCGTTTTGTCCACAGGACTTCTACCTTGACACAGTGTACGACTGGCAACCAGTCCAATTTAAAATTAGGAATCCCTCCCCCTTCTAATTGCTAGCTAGGGTGAAGGGCGTGTAGCAGCGGGTGTCCCCATGCCGCTCAAATCGTCTATTTCCGGCTTTATTGTGCACAATCCATAACATTTCAATTTAAAATTACATATTACTGTATTACAATTGATGCAAACTCTATCAAAAGATTTTTCATTATATTACATAATGAACTCTCCTCAAATGTATATACACCAACCAGCTATAAAATGTTGTCTGTACTACCCCACTGCTTGAGGACACAAAGTGTGTTCATATACATTCACCTCCAAAATCGGAGGGCCATTATTATCTAAGGCTGGGAGATCTTTTTCAAACCTCAGCATAGCTTTGTTAAACATCTTAGATTGTTAATATTATTACCCATGGGCCTCCCTCCATTCAAAAGTATATCTTCCAGATTACAATTACCCCATTATTTACTCTCTCCTTATAACTTATTTCAAGATCTATCAAACATTTTCCAGCATGTGGGAACTTGTAACCCAACTTCCTAATAAATACAAAAGACTCTAAATGTCTGCATTTAATTATTTCATATTCACCAGGAAGATATCCCTTCTTATTATTTTTCCTGTTATACATTACTACACAACATATTGTGGACCCCCGTTAATAATCATTAATAAAGGCTTTAAGATCTAATTCAATGTTCATGTCTCTAGGCACGAGACTATTCATTAAAAAAATCCATTTAGTTTCACGCTTCGAAAGATCTCGAATCCGATTTGACCCACGCCATGAGAGATAAATTACATTGATTCCACAAAATTGCAGTAACGAGGGGTCCCTGTTATGCACTTGCCTAAAATGTAGGGATACACTGTGATCTTTGTATCCGTTAATAATATTGGTGATGTGTTCTCCTATCCTGACTTTAAGCTGTCTTTTAGTTCTCCCAATATAGACCAAGCCACAGGGGCACCACAACATGTATACCACAAAACTGGAATTACAGGTGATAAATTCTCTAATAGTGAAGGTATCCCCCTCACAGTTAGAGAAGGTAGTTAAACCCCTATTTACTCTTTTGACTGTGCAGCATGCTCTACAATTTCTACATGCAAAAAATCCCCCAGTGCCCAACTGAAATTTTTGTTTCCCCGGGGCATCCAGGATTTTTTTTCACAATCTTATCCCCGAAATTCGGGGCTCTTCTGTAGATAAATTTAGGCTCCTGGGGGAGTAAGGGTCCCAACTGTCTATCCATCCCCAACACATGCCAATGTTTACGGAAAATATCTTCCACTTCTTTGTATTGGCAGTGGTAATCCGAAGTGAATTTCCATTGAGATATTTCTCTGTTATTACCCCTCTCCTTATTTTCTAAACATTGTTCTCTTGGAATTCACTCCACTTGTTCCATAACTCCATCTAGAAATGTATCAGTATACCCCCTTTTCCGTAAATCTCGATTTTAATAGATCTGTTTGTACTCTGAAATCCTCAACCCTACTACAATTGCGTCTTACTCTCATAAATTGACCCTTAGGGATATTTTTAATCCATAATGGATGATGTCTACTTCCCACCGGAAGATAACAATTTCTGTCAGTCGGTTTGAAGTATACTTTAGTCTCTATGTTGTGGTTTATGATTTCAATTTCGACATCCAGAAAGTGAATCTTCCTATCATCAATCTGATAGTCTAAATTAATATTGTGATCATTAAGATTGAGGGCCTGTAAAAATTCATCCAATGATTCCCTTGTACCTTTCCATATTACTAATACATCATCAATGAACCTTCTGTAGTAAATCAATTGTGATGTATCATGGCAGAATATGGTCCTGTCCTCCCACTCTGCCATAAATAAGTTGGCGATGCTAGGAGCAAACTTCGCTCCCATAGCAACGCCAACTTGCTGGGAATAGAACAATCCTTTATACCAAAAATAATTGTGGGAGATGCAGAACTCCAAAATTTTCCCCAGAAAAGATGTTTGAGCAAACTGTATTTCTTCTCGCTTGCTTAGCGCCCAATTAAGTGCTATGAGGGCATCTTAGTGTTGAATTACAGTGTACAGTGATGCTACGTCCGCTGTCTCTAAATAAACTGTTTCATCTGTGTTTAATTCAACCTGATTAAGGTATTGGAGGAGGTCCTTGGTATCTTTCAAGTATGCTTGCGTCGCCTGTATACTCGGTTGTAGAAACCTATCAAGATATTCGCCTAATCGCGCTGTGACTGATCCTATATAGTTGACTATAGGTCTTGCTGGTGGACACTGAGCATTTTTGTGAACTTTAGGTAAAGTGTAAATCACTGGTATGCGACAAGCAACTGGGACTAAATATTTGGACTCTTTTTTATTTAGGGCCCCCATTCTATACCCTAAGTCCACTAATTCCCTTAATTGTTTCGAATACGCATCTGTAGGGTCTTTAGTCAACCTTCTATACGTTTTAATATCAGATAACATATCATGAAGTTGGTTGTGATAAAATTCTTTATCTAAAAGCACTTCTCCACCTCCCTTACCTGTCGGGCGAATAATAATGTTCTTTCTATTTTCTAGTTGTTTAATGCCTTGTATTATATGTTGAGGGTTTACATCTTTTTTGGGTTGTAATTTCTCCAAATCTTTAAGAACCAATGATTTAAATACTTCTATATGGTGGTTGTTATTCATCTGAGGGTTGAACGGGGATTTATTCCATAATCCACTATCAATATGTTTATTAGTACTGACTCGGGTAATGGGATACGCTGGATGTGTTAAAAAATATTTTTTCATGTTTAGATTCCGGAAAAATTTGTGTGTGTGTCAATGAATACCCCAAATTTATTTAAAGGTTTTCTCGGGGCACATTTTAATCCTAAATTCAAAATGTTTAGTTCTTTGTGATTCAATTGTACTTTACTTAGATTGTATATCCCTTCATTTAATTGTCTCTTCTTCTTTTCTTTGGATTGCTTTCACTTACCTGCCCTACACCCTCTCTTTCTTGTTGATTGGGTGGTTCTGGGGGGTATCCGTAATACTGTGGGGGGTCTCTGCTTCCCCTTCCTCCCCCATACGGGGGCTGGCTGGGGTGCCTGAAGTTGTTCCCCCTTCCCCTCCCCCGATGTCCTAAAAAAATTACCCTCTCTCCTTAGATAATTATCATTCTCATGTCTTATTAAGGGTTGAAATCTATTTTGAATGGGGATTCTATATGGGTTATCCCCTCTTTCCCTTACAGGTGTTCTAGGGGATTCCATATATCCCTGATAATCAGCTGGATATAATGGCTTATCTGTTCTCCTAGGTTGTTGCCTTCTAGGGGTAATTTTAGTCCACCCATCATTGTATTTAGGGTTTAGTACTTCATTCTTACTACTGACTACCTGATCCCCAGTACTTTGATTGTTATAGTTCCTATTGATCCTTTGTTCCTCAATCTTATTACTTTGACCCCCCTGTTTGTTCAGGTTATTGTTCGTATTTTGCCACAGGTACACATCATTCATCTTGAAATCCTGCTGATCCCTTTTATACTTTTTTACTTTCTTTTTTGTGTATCGCGATCGATCTTTTCTAATTTTTTCATGATGTTGGTGTTAAATTCTTTTATCTCCCTCTGGTCTTTCAAAGGTTCTAATTTCGTGCATATTTCATTAATTTCCTTCTGATTCCTTTCCAATTTTATTTTTTTCCTTTTCAATACTAAAACTTGTAGCTCCCTCCATGAACGGTTGAAAAATTCAATCCACTCATCCATTAATTCCTTTTCATTCAACCCATCCTGGGGTATAACTTCCAACCTTATACTCCTGAATAGTAGATTGTTTTTCAAATAATGTTCAAATGTAAAAATGTCCCACCATGTTTTTATTTGTTTTTCTAACAGGTGGTCTAGTTTCTTGAGTAATATGCTATAATCTTCATTTGTTTCCATTCCAAAAAAGAGTCCAAATATTTAGTTCCAGTTGCTTGTCACATACCAGTGATTTACACTTTACCTAAAGTTCACAAAAATGCTCAGTGTCCACCAGAGAGACGCATAGTCAACTGTATAGGATCAGTCACAGCGCGCTTAGGCGAATATCTTGATAGGTTTCTACAACCGAGTCTACAGGCGACGCAAGCATACTTGAAAGATACCAAGGACCTCCTCCAATCCCTTAATCAGGTTGAATTAAACACAGATGAAACAGTTTATTTAGTGACAGCGGACGTAGCATCACTGTACACTGTAATTCAACACAAAGATGCCCTCTTAGCACTTAATTGGGCGCTAAGCAAGCGAGAAAAAATACCGTTTGCTCAAACATCTTTTTTGGGGAAGATTTTGGAGTTCTGCATCTCCCACAATTATTTTTGGTATCAAGGATTATTCTATTCCCAGCATGTTGGCGTTGCTATGGGAGCGAAGTTTGCTCCTAGCATCGCCAACTTATTTATAGCAGAGTCGGAGGACAGGACCATATTCTGCCATGATACATCACAATTGATTTACTACAGAAGGTTCATTGATGATGTATTATTAATATGGAAAGGTACAAGGGAATCATTGGATGAATTTTTACAGGCCCTCAATCTTAATGATCACAATATTATTTTAGACTATCAGATTGATGATAGGAAGATTCACTTTCTGGATGTTGAAAATGAAATCATAAACCACAAGATAGAGACTAAAGTATACTTCAAACCGACTCCCGGTGGGAAGTGGACATCATCCATTATGGATTAAAAATATCCCTAAGGGTCAATTTATGAGAGTAAGACGCAATTGTAGTAGGGTTGAGGATTTCAGAGTACAAGCAGATCTATTAAAATCGAGACTTAGGGAAAAGGGGTATACGGATACATTTCTAGATGGAGTTATGGAACAAGTGGAGTCAATCCCAAGAGAACAATGTTTAGAAAATAAGGAGAGGGGTAATAACAGAGAAATATCTCAATGGAAATTCACTTCGGATTACCACTGCCAATACAAAGAAGTGGAAGATATTTTCCGTAAACATTGGCATGTGTTGGGGATAGATAGACAGTTGGGACCCTTACTCCCCCAGGAGCCTAAATTTATCTACAGAAGAGCCCCGAATTTCGGGGATAAGATTGTGAAAAAAATCCTGAATGCCCCGGGGAAACAAAAATTTCAGTTGGGCACTGAGGGATTTTTTGCATGTAGAAATTGTAGAGCATGCTGCACAGTCAAAAGAGTAAATAGGGGTTTAACTACCTTCTCTAAGTGTGAGGGGAATACCTTCACTATCAGAGAATTTATCACCTGTAATTCCAGTTTTGTGGTATACATGTTGTGGTGCCCCTGTGGCTTGGTCTGTATAGAGAGAACTAAAAGACAGCTTAAAGTCAGGATAGGAGAACACATCACCAATATTATTAACGGATACAAAGATCATAGTGTATCCCTACATTTTAGGCAAGTGCATAACAGGGACCCCTCACTGCTGCAATTTTGTGGAATCGATGTAATGTATCTCTCATGGCGTGGGTCAAATCGGATTCGAGATCTTTCGCAGCGTGAAACTAAATGGATTTTTTTAATGAATAGTCTCGTGCCTAGAGGCACGAACATTGAATTAGATCTTAATGCCTTTATTAATGGTTAATGACGGGTGTAAGGGAAATTATAATACATTGTATGCATTATATTTTGCCTGCGCTAATAAGCGCACTTTTCAGCTCTTTTGCATAATGCATTTGAGTGATCTGTGTTGAAGCAGACACAGACGCAGATTGCTTTTCTCACATGCTCGCTCTCAGGGATCTTGTCCTGCTGAACTCTGCTTTTCAGCCTTTATTTATACTGGTCAAACAGAGAGAACAATAGGGCTTGATGGCTTCACAATCAGCCAATCAGCCTCCAAGGCACAGTCACATGACATGAGCTCAATACAAAACCACCAACCAATGACACACTTGTTTATATTCAAACTATACAATAGGAGAGGCATGTATGCATGGTGATGTTGGCTGGCCTGTATGAGAAACAGCTGACAATGAAAGCCATGTGCTATCTTCACAGAGGCCATACAATAAATCACCATACATGCACAACCTGCCATTTACAAAGAATCACTATCAAACACAGCTCTATGAACTATACTCCATAGCGATTATGCTACTGTTCCATTAAAGGGTAAATTACAACACAAAGGAATATAGCTGCAGATCTCTGCCACATTGATCAGATGCCACAGAAAGCCTACAGATCATTATCCTTACATAAAAGGCAATACCAATTCCATAATGCAAGTAAACTGCCGCCAAGCAGATCGATCTGTACAGAAGACAGGGGCCCCCCGATTGACGGTAATACACCCGCGCCACAGAACGTGCATTGCACCTCAAAGATCCGGACCAGCATTTGCTCCAGCGTTAACCGCTCAGAGCGCCTGCCGGCCGGGATGATCGGGCGGGTAGAGTGTAATTATCAAATGATGGAAGGTTTCCATTGTAAATGGCCTTTCCTCAATATCGGTTAAAGCCATATTCGCTGTACACAGAGAATATTGTTAAACCAACACTGGGAGACACTGTGACAATACATAATAAACATCCTAAATTTCTACAACACGGGGGTCCACAATATGTTGTGTAGTAATGTATAACAGGAAAAATAATAAGAAGGGATATCTTCCTGGTGAATATGAAATAATTAAATGCAGACCTTTAGAGTCTTTTGTATTTATTAGGAAGTTGGGTTACAAGTTCCCACACGCTGGAAAATGTTTGCTAGATCTTGAAATAAGTTATAAGGAGAGAGTAAATAATGGGGTAATTGTAATCTGGAAGATATACTTTTGAATGGAGGGAGGCCCATGGGTAATAATATTAACAATCTAAGATGTATAACAAAGCTATGATGAGGTTTGAAAAAGATCTCCCAGCCTTAGATAATAATGGCCCTCCAATTTTGGAGGTGAGTGTATATGAACACACTTTGTGTCCTCAAGCAGTGGGGTAGTACAGACAACATTTTATAGCTGGTTGGTGTATATACATTTGAGGAGAGTTCATTATGTAATATAATGAAAAATCTTTTGATAGAGTTTGCATCAATTGTAATACAGTAATATGTAATTTTAAATTGAAATGTTATGGATTGTGCACAATAAAGCCGGAAATAGACGATTTGAGCGGCATTGGGGAAACCCGCTGCTACATGCCCTTCACCCTGGCTAGCAATTAGAAGGGGGAGGGATTCCTAATTTTAAATAGGAGCGGTGGCCAGTCGCACACTGTGTCACGGTAGAAGTCCTGTGGACGAAACGCGTCTGACACAGTGCACGGCAATTTGGTGAGTGGAGCTGGAACGATCAGAAGCAACGGATGTTCGCTGCAGGTCAGTAGGACGCCCGGAGCACCGAAGGGTCGAGGCAGGAGGCGCTGACCTAGACGCTCAGATCCTCTGTTTCCCGGCATTCATTTTCTGATCTACCAGCGTGACAAGCTATGTTTGTGAGTATACTATGGAATGTTTTTAACGAATAAAGTGGTTTTAAACTGTAATACACTATGTAGTTTCGTTTATCTCCTCCATTCCATTCTGAGAACTGGAGGAGTAAGGAGTCGTTCTTTCCTTGAGAAAAGTGATAGAAGCATCGGTGGAAGACTATCGGTGCGTGTGTGGGATTTATGCAAGCAATTGTTGCCAAGCATGAGAAGGCAAGGCAATACCGTCTGGTGAGTGCAATTTCATATGGGTGGCAGAGTTTTTTGCATGTTCCCTATGGTGGAGAGAATCACTTAAGAACTAATGACCTGCATTAGTGGAATAATATTATGAAGATTCACTACACATTCTGATTGATGAACGATATGGATTTGCATATTTATGTGTAACTATGTTGGATGAGATGCAGCGCTGCTAAAGCTTCAATATTGGATTTGCAGCCTTGTAATTAGTGATCTAAGACATTATAAGCAGCAGCTGGTTAAACTGTAAAGTTTTGGACATTTTAATTTCTTATCTGTGGCGCGGTGTGAAGGTCTTATAGTAAAGGGTGGTGATTTTAGATCTTGTTTGGAATTGTGTATCAAATTATATTATCGTTGAGAAAATGTTCATTTGTTTCAGGGCATTGTGTTAGAGAAAGTAACAAACATGACAAAACGATGACTTCAGCAAACTGGATGAATATAATATGTGTTCTTCATAGGGAGTGTCTGGGTGTATTGAAGTTTCTCCAAGCAAAGTATTTCACACATCAGATGCCAGTTCTGTGACTTTCTAGAGAACAAGCCAAAAAATAATTAAAACATCTTATCAACTTATAATAAGCTAAATAATGTATTTAAATGTACATTTAATATCCAAATATATACAGTATATATATATATATATATATATATATATATATATACAGTATATGTTTTAGCTGAGTGTCTCAAAGGGAGCCTGGAAAAGTCCTGTTTACACCTCTCTTAGGCTCCTATCGTACACTTTTAGGGACCTCTGATTCTATTACCAGTTCACGTTTTGCACCTCTCCCTTTTGGCAATTTAGGCTCACCTGGAACTCAGAGCCATCGCTTCTGAGCCTGGGGGAACAAACAAGTTGCGTCTGTGAGAGCTGCAAGGTTGGTGAAAGCTGTAAACTGCATATGTGGAGACCGACAAGCATTAGGCTTGCTTAGCCTTTTTGCTAGGATGTGGATTTGTATAGCTGATGCCAGGACACAGCTAGGATTTTGTTTTTGAGTTTTTGCCCTGTTTATTTTTGTGGATACTGTAGATCACCTGTAAATAGACTTGTAAATAGCATCAATAAACTCTGCACTGTTTGTCACTATATCATTGGACTGGTATCTGTGCCTGAAAGTGTGCTCACCCCAGGGAGCTTTGTACCAGCTATTTATCCCCAGCTCACAATCTGTATATTTGTGTATTAAAAAGGAGGGCAAGTAGATGGCATGAAAGTTTCAATTCCGGGGCTACAACCAAGAAGCACTGCAAAATCTGTAGGCCGTAAGCTGGTGCAATATTTAAGTGGTTCACTGAAAGACTGAGAGAAAGTTATTTAGGCATTCTCGAGAATTTTTCTTTCACATTATATACAGTATACCCCTTATAAATATGTACATCATCCTTTAGCACTATAAATCTATACGATCATTCTGGAACCAAATATTTAGACTCTTGGATATCACTGAACTTTCTATTCAACCCTCTATTGAATTTACTATTCTTCATACCAACATATCTGCCTTCCCCCATGCCTTATAGAACAACAATCTTACGTTTTCTCCTTGATGGTAAATCATGTATAGCACGTAATTGGAACACCTCTACCCCACCAGGACTTGTAGAAGTCATTAGAGAAGTTAATGTAAAATGCTCATTTGAACGTATGTTCACGTTCAAAAACTACTCCAACCCTGATTTCTTTCACTCATGGCAACAATGGCACCCACATCCTCTTTGCAACATATAGAGTCATACTTTCTAGAATTGCTATGCTCTATTGTCCTCTATAATGTACCTTTTAATACATTCCAGCTTAATGTATACATACACAATATACAGTCAATGATATACTGTAACTATTCAGATTTATATTGTTTTTTTTTCTCTTTATTCTTCTTGTACTGTTATGTTACTCAAAGTTTTGTTTACATTTTTCCAAGGTTTGTCCGCCTGATGTACTCAACTCTCTTGCAGAATATAATTTTGACAAATTTTCTGATTATTTGTTATCTTTTCTCTGCATTTATCTTTTATTTGATTGAGTACTGTTGCAATAAGAACAATTAAAACTAATATGTACATTTCTTAAGTATTGCCCAGTGTTTACTACAATTTAAAAAACTGACAGATCTTTATCTCCCTTGAAAGCTTCACTCATGGTGGTATGGGCAGTATGGTTTGCAAGTATAGACTTTTATCCTTTATCCTTGTTGAGTCTGATAATGGACAACCCTAAGTTACACCCGGTCTTCACTCAATTTCTGCAGTGGACTTCTTCAGCTCCCTCACCAAATAGACAGGCTATCAGGTATTAAATCCTAAATAGACCTGTCTTCTCATGGCTCTCTGCAACCAAGCAGGTGTCTTCATTATCTTCAACCTAAACACTTCCATGTACATCTTTCTACTTACGGAACCTTGCATAGGGATTCATTCCCTTTTAATATATCTGTCTCAACTGACTGTCCCCACATGACATCTCAAATTTACAACATCCTGCTCTCTCACAAGTTTAGTCCTTTTTGCCTCAGAGACCGGGAAAGGGAACTGGGTCACCTGCTTTCTAAAGATTGTGAAAAGCAATTCTTTCTAGCATTTAGGTTACGCTTTAGCCAGCCAAATGCAGGAAAGAAACTACAAAATATCAACCAGGCATAGATGCCCTGCTGTATGGCATATAATGTTGCCAACACTTTCTGACCGCTGTTGGTGATGTAGAGAGGATTCAAGCAATATACTCCACATCTGGTGGTCCTGCTCTTCTATCAGGTCATATTGGAGCACCATCTTCATATTAAGCTACCAGATCACAGGGGTGACCGGAAATATCGGAAGTGGTCTTACTCTTTGTTCTCCCTGGCTCAGCAGTATCTGCCAAAAAGGGCTTGCTTCGCTTTCTCCTCTCAGCAGGTTGAGTCTATCGGAAATGGTCTTACTCTCTGTTCTCCCTGGCTAAGCAGTATCTGCCAAAAAGGGATTGCTTCACTTTCTCCTCTCAGCAGGTTGAGTCTTGATGCATAGGCATTGGAATTTACCTACAGGTTCCTAGTACAGGGAAATAAGTTACTGAACGTGTATACAGAAATCATGGCCATGGCACAGCTCTCTCAATAGACTGCATGCTGTCCATTAAGAGCGCAGTACGTATGAGACAGTGATGTCACCAGCTGCTACACATGTAAATATCTCCTAAATAGTGCACGTTTAGGAGCTATTTACTGTACCTACAGGTAAGCCTTAAATGGCCTTACTTGTGGGTACAAGATAAAAAGCGGAGTTTACTACCGCTTAAAAAACTTAAATAGGTTACCATGTTTTTACTTAATGTTCACACCTCAGCTATGTATTCTAATATATATATTAGGGTTGTCCACCTGGTGGCCACCAGGACCTTTTATCCTGCACAAAAAAGAATAAAATGGCCCCAGCCAAAATGGGTGAAAGGGGCGCCAAAAAGAGAGCTTTGTAGAGCTGTGATCCCAGCTTTAAAAAAAATAAATACGGAACCCATTGGATATGATACATTATTATTGGGGTCCATTAAAAATATAGAAAGCTGATGCATTTGTTATCCCACCACCATCTAGGTATCTATGTATACACAGACTGATTTTGAGAATGTCTACCATATTGTAAGGGAAGTGGAAGTTAGGATTTCTAACTCTCTGGAATTAAGATCGCAGAGAGAAATATCAACAACCTGAGAAATGCAGACGATACCACACTAATGACAGAACGTGAAGAAGAACTAAAGAGTCTCTTTATGAAGGTGAAAGAGGAGAGCCATAGGTGTGCACAGCCTATTGCATTAAGGTGTGCACCCCAAAGCTCAACCACATGCCTTTCTCTGCAGCCTCAGCTGCACAGGGAAGTGAATGAAGCATTGTAAACACAGTTTACTATGATTCAGTTATAAATGAACACAGTAAGTGAGTGTGTTCATTTTGAAAAAGGAAGGCACCAGTAAATGGCATATTTACTAGCCCCTTCCCCTGCTCTCCATCCTGAAACATCCCCTTCCTGAAACATCCTCTTGCAGTGTGGGGGGGGGGTGTAGTACAGAAGGGAAGCCAGCAGCACTCCAGGGCAGCCAACACGGGGGAAGCCCAGACAGCAGGGGAGTTGCTAGGTGGGAAAAAGACTGGGGGCTCCAGCCCGAAAAAAATGCAGGAAAATGGGCGTGGTTAAAATGAAATAGGGGCGTGGTTTAAAGGGGCGTGGCTCACACCTGAGATGAATAAGGGATGGGGGGGAGGAAGAAAGAAAGAAAGAGATAGGGAGGGAAGGAAAGAGAAGAGAAGGAAGGAAAGAAGTTGGGATGGAGGGACAGCAGGCCCAGATTCTTCACCACAATAGCAATATGTGTATTCCAGAAAGTTTAACAATCAGCAGATAAAGATACTCCAAATGCTTCAATCATCCCGCCACCATGGTTGTTATGGTATCAGGATGATTGAAGCCCATAATTTCTATTATTACATTGTAATGTAAAATTAAATAGTTCAACTCACCATAATGCAGAATCAGTGGGAGCCCCGAGCGTGTCACTTGCCACATCGCCTGCCACCAGATCTCCCCAGCAGAGTTCCTCCTTCCATCACAGGTGCCCCAGAGGAGTTCCTCCTTCCATCACAGGTGCCCCAGCGGAGTTGCTCCTTCCATCACAGGTGCCCCAGCGGAGTTCCTCCTTCCATCACAGGTGCCCCAGCGGAGTTGCTCCTTCCATCACAGATGCCCCAGCGGAGTTGCTCCTTCCATCACAGGTGCCCCAGCGGAGTTGCTCCTTCCATCACAGGTGCCCCTCAGCAGAGTTCCTCCTTACATCACAGGTGCCCCTCAGCAGAGTTCCTCCTTACAT
>BLSH010306301.1:1687113-1703139 GCA_018402905.1 Glandirana rugosa
GCGCGAATCGCCGTAAATAAGCGGCGATTCGCATTTGGCCACCAGGGGGCGCGCCGCACTCCTGGGGAGTGTGCCCGCGGCTCGGGCGGACCCGATGTCCGCCGGCGAGCCACGATGAGCGGCTACAGGGAAAGAACGGGGAACCGCCGATGTAAACACGGCAGTTCCCCGCTCTGTCAGTGGGGCATGAGAGATCTACTGATCTCTGTCACTGGGATCAGTTAGATCTCTCATGCCCATGTTAGCCCAACCCTCCCAAAGTAAGAACACACCCAGGGAACACAGTTAACCCCTAGCTCTCCCCCCCCAGGTTAACCCCTTCACTGCCAATGACATTTATACAGTAATCAGTGGACATTTAAATTTCTGATCGCTGAATAAATGTCATTGGTCCCAAAAAAGTGTCAAAAATGTTCCGACATGTCTGCCCCAATATCGCATTACCGCTAAAAATCGCAGATCGCCGCCATTACTAGTAAAAAAATAAAAAATAAAAACCCCAGAAATGAATTCTCCCCATCCGTAAACGTGGCCACTTTTGCGCAAACCAATCAATAAACGCCGATTGCAATTTTTTTTATCGCAAATATGAGGAATTATATAAAATCGGCCAAAAACGGTGAAAAAAATGTTTTATATTTTTTTTGGATTTAAATTTTAGCAAAAAGTAAGAAAATTTGGGTTTTTTTGCAAAATGGTCGCTCTTCTTTTGTTTATAGCGGCGATAAGAAATGACGCAGAGGCGATCAAATACCACCAAAAGAAAGCTCTATTTGTGGGAAAAAAAGGACACAAATTTTGTTTGGGTACAACGTCGCACGACAGCGCAATTGTCAGTTAAAGCGACGCATCGCCGAATCGCAAAAAGTGCTCTGGTCCTAAAGTGGGAAATTCTTCCGGGGCTGAAGTGGTTAAACACTATCAAGCGTGTGAAGCAACGAAATGGGTCTTGAGAAGATACAGTCAACTACAATGCTCACAATGTAAATACTTGGTGAAATGCATAGATTTCTGTTTAAAAAAATAATTATTTTTGGCATAACCAAACCTTTTTTAAACAGATAACGGGGGTAGCCATGGGTGGAAAATTTGCACCAAGCGTGGCTAACGCGTTTATGGCACAATGGGAGGAAGACAGTATATACAACAATACACCCCCCGAGCTGACACTATATAAACGATATATTGATGATCTGGTAATCGTTTGGAATGGCAGTAAGGAGACTAGTAGGATTCCTGAATGAACTGAATAACAATGACAGAAATATCAGACTAGAATGGACAATACATGAGAAACAAATCCATTTCCTAGATCTTGAAATCAGGCTTGAAGGAAACAAACTTCTGACAAAGACCCACTTCAAAGATGTGGATAGAAACAGTTATCGAACCACCAAGAGTTGTCATCATAAGCCATGGCTGTATAACATCTCGAAAGGGCAACTAATACGAATACGAAGAAACTGTACTACAGGAGGATTTCGCGACCCAAGCTGAACTAATAGGTAAGAGATTTATCAACAAGGGTTACCCGCAAGCCACTATTGAAAAACAAACAGAGGAAGTCAAGCAAATGAATAGGGAATTAATGATTAAAGAAAATAATAAACAGAAATCCCCATTCCCTGAAGCTCCACCCCTAATATTGGATTATAATGTCCAACATAGGGAAGTAAAAAAACTTGTGCTCAAACATTGGCATATCCTAAAGAGCGATAGGCATCTGCAAACTATCTTACCAGATAGACCTACTTTTGTTTATAGAAGGGCTCCCACACGGAGGGATATACACTTGTGAAAAATGTGATCGAGCCTCCACCCAAAAGGAATTTTACGTTCTTCATAGGCACAGGATTTTATTCATGCAAACAATGTTTTGCGTGTAAACATACCAAGAATGAGATGAAGAAGAGATTGGAGTTTACGTCAACAACCACGGGACAAATATATCAGATTAAAGAATTTATCGGTTGTAACACGGAAGGGGTAGTTTATGTGTTACAAATGTTCCTGTCACCTACAATATGTAGGGAGAACGAAGAGAGCACTTAAAGTCAGGGTCAAGGAACATATAAAGAATAAACTAAAAGGTTTTCCCAAACATAGCGTATCAAAACATTTTGCATTAGTACATAACAGGGACCCCACTCATCTCCAATTTTGGGCAATAGACAAATACACCAAATTTTGGAGGGGTAGTCATAAAGTGAGGACTCTGAGCCAGATGGAATCCAAGTGGATATATACCCTTGGGACGTTACAACCCAGGGGTTTGAACGTAGAGTTTGACCTCAATTGCTTCTTGAGTAATTATTGAATACAGCTTAAGGGGTTAGTAGCACACTATGTGTGCTTAGTCTGGGTACTACCTTTCTTGTGGGATTTATTAATATATGCAGTGTATGGATGTATTTGGTATTTATGCAGTCTGATATTAATAGTTGGATCAAGTCTCTGCTATAGGTATTTATCTATTTTGATATTGTGAACCTTCCACCCCATTTCCGGTATAGGTTTGATTAGGTTTTTTACACTACTGACAAGCCGGGTGTTGATAGATTTTTGGCTAAATTCACTCCTTTTGGAGTTTATTCAATTTTAACATATGGCGTTTGATCTAGTTTTAATACACATTTTTAGTCCTCTTTAGGTAGCATTTTATATCATTTTATGAGTATTGGAATTCATTTACTATCTTAGATTATTGGTAATGCTGCGTCTGTGACCCTCCGGCTATTAACATTAGCACGTAGCACTTTATGAACAAGATGTGATATTTATATGGCACCACAGTACTAGATCTATATGGCTTAAGTGCTTACACGTTCATCATCCATCAGCTAACTTGAGATGCTGACAGCGGTCCCTGTGGAACTAGGTGTCTGGCATCTACAGTCGTTTGTTTTCAATAGACACAGGCAAAATGGCCGCTATTGTCTATGATGTATGAGCCACAAGAAAATGGCCGACGCATCATTGAAATAGACAAAGAGAAAATGGCCGCGATTGTTTACATTGTATAGGCTACAACAAAATGGCCGACATCATTTACTGCAAAGCACTATATATTGACAGTTCTAAGGGCCAATCCGGTTACCCTGATGACGTCACGTGACCGTGACGTAATGCGTAGGACGTGGCCGGAGCTGACCAGATACCGGAAGTCGAGTGAGAGGCGGAAACGCCGCTGTTTTTATGCATACTATTTTTTCTTGATGTAAGCAGGCACTTTGTGTGTTTTAATAAATGGTTGAATTGGAGCTGCTACACTATGGGAGTATGTTCTTGTGTTCTTATGCATGAGGAAACCACCATCTATATACATTGACCACATATGACAGTGACCTGGCAAAAGGGGCAGGAGGAGATTGGAGGACGCGTATTAACGGGGCCAGTTGCTGTTGCTGTATTATTTGCAGTATAAGGTGTATTATACACCTAATGAAAGGTGAGAGTTCTGTGAGCACGGGTGTGGATAATATTGGCATAGGAGTCCATCTGGAAGTACGCAGTATTGCTGACCAGACCCACTCCTATAACACTAGTCTTATGCACGTGTGTGGATGCACTACCAGCAAGTTCACTTGACACATTATAGCACTTGCTAACGGTGATTGGAACTTGCGTTTATAATAGTTCTGCCCAGCACTGTGCGGATTCACTGGAGCACCTTTATGTATCACCAGCACCATCTGGTGTTTATACGTTGAACTGCGTTATTTTAGTTTTCACGTTTTTTTGGATTTTTAGTTTCACACACTGTATCCCTGACTTGAAAAAAGGGTATGGATTATACTGCACACTGCATTACTCTATATTTTTACGTGTTATAAGATGCATTTATTTTGTTATTAATATATGTATGTGGATTCTTTTTATCCTATTTATGAGCATCTCTAATACTGAGTTATCATTTACACCAGTTGTTTATCACTTTGCACTGACTGCGCAGTACCCCACTGACCCACCATTTATTTCCTGTCTAAAGATCTTTGATCTATCAGTGTTCATTCACCTAGAGATGGCGTATAACCCAGTAAGGAAGGAATAATAGCCTATCTCTGTGTCCCGCGATGTAGGATAAAGAAAAAAAAAAAAAAAAAAAAAGAATTCCAGTGTATATATCCTATAGTTTGTAGGTGCTATAGCTTTTGCCCAAACCAATCAATATACGCTTATTGGGATTTTGTTTACCAAAAATATGTAGCAGAACACATATTGACCTAAAATTTATGAAGAAATTAGATTTTTTTTTCTTTTATTAGATAGCTTTTATAACAGAAAGTATAAAATATTGTTCTTTTTTCAAAATGTTTGGTCTTTTAACGAGCAAAAAATAAAAAACCCAGTTGTGATCAACCACGAAAAGAAAGCGCTTGTGGGAAAAAAATGACAAAACTTCAGTTATTTACAGCATTGCATGACAGTGCAATTTTAAAGTTAAAATAATGCTTTGCCTTATCGCAAAAAATGGCCTGGTCCTAAAGTGGGGTAAATTTTCCGGAGGTCAAGTGGTTATTATAGCACCTAGGTCGCTGAAATATTTTTTTAGGATGCTATATCTTCCTGTAAAAGCAGGCCATACACTGCGTGAATTGCAGGGGAAAAAAAATGTGCATGATTCCCCCCATCAACACAGACAGCGCTGACAGGGGAATCCCTCCTGCCGAGCAATTGTCTGCTCCCGGTGGGGGAAGACATTGATTTTGGCTATCGGCTATAACAGCCCCTAGCGATAATCATAAGTGAATCCGGCAGGCTTGTTGTACCCAAGTTGATGCTTTGTATATTCAGCATGCTCATTAATTGTTTGAATCATGGGTGGTTTCTGCTGAACGGGCCGAGATTCGAACCATGTATTACTAGCCTAATTTGGCCTTGGTACCAAATTGCAGGCGATTATGAAGTTTCAGATAATGACATATACAAAAACATGAAAACAACAGATTGTATTAGATATACTGTATATGAAGCAGTCATGTTAACTTCTTACCACAACCAGTAAAACCAATGAAATATTCCGAACAGTAGCTTTAGCAGTATATTCCATGTTAGTATTTATTTTGCATATAGTGTTTTTTAATCTAAGTTTTACATTTGAAAAAACTTTAATTTTAATTTATGGGAATGCTTGTTAAACATGACAAATAGTTACATTAAACAATAGATTTTATTGTTTAAACTTAATTCTTAAGAATTAGGATTTTTCTCTGACAGAAGACTCCATAAGCTTGCTAAATTTTTCCAGATCACATCCATTCATAATAATAGCTTTGTTTTTCTTCTTAAGTTCATCAATCAAATCCAGCACCATCATTCCACGAGTGAACTTTCCAGAAAGCTCCACCGTCACTCCACATTCAATGAATTTGGTAACTGTGCTGGGATCTATGGCTGCAGCCATTGCATAGGAGTCACAGGAGACAAATCCAGGTCCATCTACAATGGCTTTCTCTTCCTTCACACCTCTTGAGTACTGCAAGCTGTGAGCATATATCTTCTTTATGAAGTCAGATTTTTTTGTTCCCCTGTTGACCCAATTATCATACCATTCCTAAATAACCAAAACAAGGTTAGTTTTAGGTTATTACAAAATAGTAAACTTTTCATAACTATCCAGATCATCATCAATGAATACACCACTGTTAATAGTGACTGTATCAAAAAACAAATTGGCTGAAAAGATTTAGTTAAGTGCAGAGACACAACTTTTTTTGCCAATCCATGGCAGCATACCGGTGATAGAGCTCTGCCTCTTTTCCACTCCCTGAGGACCAGTGAATAGCATAAAGGACTAGTTAAGCCCCTCCCCATTCTTCATTTCCTCATACCTCAACGCACCATCAGGCTCTCCGAGTGCGCAGCCTCAGTGCCCGGGCTGCTAAAGGTGCTAAATTGCCTGGGAGCTCCTTTCTGTGGGTCTTGATGGGGCCTGCAGTGTTTCCTCATTAGGAACGAAATCTGCGATATACTATGTGATTGTGGAGCTTTGACTGATGGGGGGGGCAGTTATCTCATTTCTTTTTTTTTTGTCCTTCTGTGCCATACAGGGTTGCCTTTACATGTATTTTTTCCTCTAAT
Source organism: Glandirana rugosa (assembly GCA_018402905.1). Classification (NCBI taxonomy): domain Eukaryota; kingdom Metazoa; phylum Chordata; class Amphibia; order Anura; family Ranidae; genus Glandirana; species Glandirana rugosa. The sequence continues at coordinate 1,693,195 of BLSH010306301.1, forward strand.
CCCTCTCCTAAGCCTTGCTTTATCTAGCCTTCTGCTTTTTCCTTTGCTCTCTTGTCCTTTCTAGATATTTTTCCGCCTCCTTACCTTTTCCCGGTGTGTGCACGCAGATTTTCACAGATGCCTGGGCGACTTGGCACCCCTATGGGGGGAGCGTGGTCTCCAGGCTCTAATTTTCTATGCTGGGCCTCACTTTAGATTACATCATCCGGGTGTGCCAACTTGCGCTGGCTGGCGGGAATCTCTCTCTCGTTATTTTGAGAGTTTTTTTCTGTGACTACAAAATGTCCTGTCCTCTGTTACTATTCTGTATTGTGCTATTTGGATTCCAACTGGAAATCCTATTTTCCTCAAACCATGAATCAGTCACTACTTATACAAAAACCCTCAACTCCTAAGATAGGGGACCATCATGTTGATAAGTTTTCAGGAATTTCAAAAGAGTGCTTTTTATGCAGATTGCTTTGATTTGTTTCAGTTCCGCATCCTCACGCTCTCAAAGATCAAGAGCTGGAGAGGACAGATGTTCTTCAAAAGGAGCATAGCAATATATGCCACTCCCACTCAAGGGAAAGATTCCAAGAAAGCAGAGGTCTTAACTCCTCTTCCCAAGAGCAATGCCAGTACCCCAGCAAAAGTCCTACAGGGCCTGTGGCGCAGTGCCTATGCCCGACTAGCATAGGCACTGCCTAGAGGAATTCGCAGTTGACCGGTAACGCCCAAATATCATTAATATTAGGGTGCTGCGAGATTCTATTTTGAACTCACTTTAAATTATCCTGCCAGGCAGCACCCCCCCCCCAGTTGCCAGTCAAGCCACTGGAAGAGCAAACTGGCACCTTGGCAGGTAGCGCTTAACTACTACTTAGTGCTACCCTGGCAAGTGAGCAGCTTGTAGACCAGGCATCACTAAATGGCGGACCGTGGGCCGATTCTGGACCCAGTAGCAACCCTGTCCGGCCCGCAGCCTCGCCAAATAGCTGCCCGAGTGTTCTCTCCCCTCTTCCAGCTCACCTGCCTGCAGCTGCCATCCTTGGGGGGGGGTGGTAATGTCAGAGACAGGGGGTGTGGTAATGCCAGAGATGTGGGTTGGTAATGTCAGGAGCACGACCGCACAATTGTCAGTTAAAGCGATGCAGTGTCGTATCGCAAAAAATGGCCTGGTCATTAAGGGGGTGAATCCTTCCGGGGCTGAAGTAGTTAAGGTACTGATCCAAAATAAGTATGGATTGGCAGTTCCCACTTCACCTTGACTTTCCTAGCCGAGCGGTTTGCCAGGTCAGTTTAGGAAGAGGTTTGCAGCAGCAGCCTTCATTTACCTCTCAGACCAGGTTCCCAATAATAGCCAACACTTTTTTGCCACCCTGACAGAATGGTCTGCTTTACATATGCTTTGATTTAAATAGCAAGTTAGAACACTTGCACATACAATAAATACATGTAACAGGTACAGAAGTTTCACTTACCCATGAAAGCTTGGAGCGACATGAATGCTCCCAAGTAGCAATGTAGGTTGTACATAAATAGTCATTCAAAACAATGTAGGCAGCTTCTGGATCTGCAAGGAAGTTAAACTCTCCACAACAAGTGGTGTTTCCTCTTGCTTAACCGAAAAAAGAAGAAAGAAAAAAAAAAAAAAAAAAGTTAGCTTAGAATAAGAAATGTACCCATTTACAGTTTAACCACTTGCCGACCACAATACATACACACATTGATCTATCTACTGTATCTACATATGCACATACATACACACACATTACAGTTTGCAAGTGGTTTACCAGGATTATGGCTGAAGATCCTGGTTTACCAGGATTATGCCTGAAAATTTTTGCAGCTGGCTTTCTCAAGTAAACGGTCCGAGCGGCTCATGAGCCACTGGAATACTCCACTGCTCGTCGGCGTTTCCCAGGCTTAACGTTTCCACCAGTTTGCCCGAGAAAAAAGATTCAACAGTGTGGCCGGCTGCTCCCATAAGCAATCAAAGAGTAGTGCTTGACTCCAAATCTCTCCATAAAGAGAACCTGGCATCCCTATTTCTATTACAAGGGATATTTACATTGTTAAGTGATCAAAAAAAAAAAAAAAAAAAAAATATTTTTTTTTTTTTAAATAATAAAGGACACCGTAAAAGTAAAAAATAAAAAGGAAAAATAAACTAGAAAAAAAAAAAATTTAAAAGCACCTCTATCCCTCTGTGCGCGTGTGCAGAGGCAAACGCATACATAAGTCGTGCACGCATATTTAAATGGTGTTGGCAACACACATGTGGGGTATCACTGTGAACGTCAGAGTGAGAGCAAGAATTCTAGGGCCAGACTTCCTCCAACTCTAAACAGGTAACCTGTGAAGGCGGTTAAAGTGTCACCTATGGAGATTTTTAAGTACCATAGTTTGTCGCCATTCTATGAGCATGTGCAATTTTAAAGTGTGACATGCTGGGTATCTATTTACTCTATGTAACATCTTTTTTTAGAAAAAAATTGGGGTATATTTTGTTTTTTCAAAAAATTCACTAAAATGTATTTTTTTTTTAAAAAAAACGCTGCGCAAATGCTGTGTGACATAAAACAATTGCAACGATCGCCATTTTATTCCCCAGGGTCTCGGTTAAAAAATAAAATATATAAATATGTATAATGTTTGGGGGTTCCAAGTAGTTTTCTAACAAAAAATACAGATTTAAACAAAAAGTGACAGAAAAAGACTGGTCTTCAAGTGGATAAACATGCAAAACAGGTAAGTGACCAGGCAACTCAGTTCCCAAAACAACTGGGTTTACAAGTGGAATGGGATATAACATCATACAAGAGCTGATCATTTACATTTTAGATCTGGGCCCGGTCTAATATCATTGACAAGTTTTCTATACAACAAACAAGAGTTATGCTGTGTATTTTTGTTTTTAACAGATGTCAATTTCCTTTAATAGATACATTTTAAAATTATATGTAATAAAAAACAAAGGTTTTAAAATATTATGTTGTATGATTAGTTATTCTAGGAGGAGGTTTCAAGACTTATAAAGTCCCAATTTTTTTCCATTTTATATAACAATTTTTACAAGCTGAGAATCTACAATTTTTGACTTACATTCCATATTTCCACCCATTATGTATAAACTGTGCAGTTTCTGCGGTATTGTTGGATCCATCCTCACAGCTAGGGCCAAGTTGGTTAATGGACCTGTAGCCACCAAACAGATCTAAAAAAAAAAAAAAAAAAAAAAAAAACCATGCCAATTAGAGAATTTCATGTAAACAAATATATAAAGAAAAAAGCTGCAAAGATTACAATTTTTTTCACATTGGACATACAAGTGTCAATGAATACAAAGTAACTAATCTGATTTTTTTTTCGCTTTCCTCTGAATCAACTTCTTTTTTGTTTTCTATCAGTAAGGGCCGGTTCACACTGCCACGACTTGCGCTCTGACTTGTGTCGCCCCAAGTCACTTGACATCAGAAATCCCATTGAAATGAAATGGGAGCCGTCTTAATGTACACTACTGAAGTGGCTCCGACTTCAGAAAAGGTTCCTGTACTACTTCAAGTCGGATTCCCATCTATATTGAAGTGACTTTACAGGAAAAAGAAAATAATTTACCAAGGTACTCCCCACGAATTACCCAGGCAACCCCCTCCCTCCCCTGATTGGCCACAGGCAAAGTCGCCTGGCATAGTAGAGTTTGATGTTGCCTCGAAGTTTCCCGGCAAAGTCGCCCCTGAGAGCGGAACAGCTACACTTTTTTATTTTTTGTGTAGCTGCTCCAGGCAAAAAAAAAAAAAAAAAATATATATATATATATATATATATATATATATATATATATATATATATATATATATATATATATTTTATATTATATTATATTATATATTTTGCCTGGAGCAGCTGCACAAAAAATAAAAAATAAAAAGTGTAGCTGTTCCGCTCTCAGGGGCGACTTTGCCAGGCAACATAAAAATATATATATATATAACATTTTGAATAGCATAGGGAAGGGTTAACACTCCTGTAATATTTATTTTGCTGTCTATGACCCTGTTCAGAAGATGGCACCTCACTTTCTGTCCCTGTGACAATTGGATTTTAATTCATTCTAAATTTTTTGAAAGACCTTTTTACATAAAGAATTTCAAACAAGGATAGTACGATCATACCACCACTCACAATATAAAATACAAAATACTCTGCAGGGATTAAAATTAAAAGGTTAAAGCAGCCAAGAGTAGGCATCTATAAAGAGAATTCACCAAGTCATATTTGAGGCCTACTATAGTTTCATAGAAAGATTTTGAACTTCTGTTGACTCCCTAAATATCCAACAATTAGATTTTGAAAATTTTGGGTTTGTGTTGAAACAAGGGTTGTTGATAAAGCATCAGTGGAGACCCCTTTTTCCCATAATAACTCTTACAGGAATGAATTTCCCTTCCTAGGGGTAGATTTCCTCTCACTTCCTGTGTCTCCCTCCATTTCTAAGTATGAGCCATATGTAAGTAGGATGTTTGTAAACCCCAGGACCACCTGTAAATGATTGCTAGAAATATCATTTGCTGATGATATACTTGATGTCTTAATAAATTAACTATTCAAGCCCTAAAAAGTTTCATTTTCCTGGCCATTCTAAAAATGTAAAAATGATCTGTTTCATGGATTGCCTCTGAAGATGTGTGGGGGAAAAAAAATAAATAATTCAGCCAGATCATTTTGGCTATGACCAATTTTAGCACAGGAAGGGCAACACTGGCTTTTTTAAATCAGATATATTCCCCTTTTTAAGATATAGGGAATTACTAATTTAAAGCCAAGCTTCAGTAAGATATATAAAAACACCAATTAACAGTTATGTTTTCAGTAAAATAGGTTTTTTTTTTTGTTTTTTGTTTTTTTAATGCCAGCAGTCAAAATGCCCAAAATCGGTCTTAATGGCTTCATGTTAGCCTTAGTACAGCAGATTGGAAGAGAAAGAAATAGCACTAGGAACCACGTGTGCTACATGCACATATTCTGACAAGGAACCTTGTGACAGGAAGAAAAGGCTTAAAAGAGAAGTATGGGTTTTTGTTTTTTATTCATACTTACCTAGGTGGATGCAGCATCGGCCCTGCGATCCATAGGAGAAGTACAGCAAAACAAGCTTTGGCTGTACTTCAAGGAGGAAACATCAGTGTTCTGCTGTTCCTTTACTCCTTAACTGTAGGGCTTCCAAGGACTATTTTTAGGACTTTCCATGCCCACTTTTAGTGAAAGCGAGGGCGGTGAAAGCTTCAAACTCTTTGCGTACCTTTATCTCTGGCTGCTTCAATGCAGCTACATGGACTTCTAGAGAGGGCAGCGCTCTCAACTCTATTCATCTTCCTTACAAAAACTCTGTGCACACCTGACCCATACTAGGACTTCCTAAATTCAGAAGACACTACACAACCAGTTTCTTCTGTAGCAAACACCCATCCTTGAGCCCCTCATCCTGTAGGGATGAGAACCCTTGGTGCCACTTAACCTTTCACACACTGACAGGGCATAGAATATATCTTGGCTGGAGTTCAGCTTTAAGGGTAATGGATGGAGACATGCAATACACATACCTTTTTACACCCTGAACATTTAATTTACAGAAATACGGCCTATAGCCAGTGGTTTAACCATAGGCATGCGCAGCCTTTTGCATTAGGGTGTGCACTGCCAGCCAAAAGTGTTTATTACATATAATTAAATATATAAACACTTTTATGCTGACAAGTTCATATGAATTGTTTTTTTTATGTGTCATGGTCCACCATGTACCTGCCCTGCTCAGTGCTGCTCGGCCTCCTATATAAATAAATATAACAAAATAAAAAAAAAATTTTTATGCTGACATTCTGACAAGTGAATCATATGAAATGTTGGGGTTTTTGTGCCACGGTCCACCATGTGCCTGCCCAGGCTGCCCTGCTCAGTGCTGCTTAGCCTCACTGCTCAGCTCACCTCTCCACTGGCGCCGCTGCTTCTTCCAAAGTGAGCGGGGAGGAGAGAGGCCGGAGGGCAGGCGGAGTGCAGCCACATATCACTCCGCCGGTGCCGGACAGACCTGCGGCCGGAGCTATAGAAGCCGCATCGGAAAATGCGGCTTGATTACTCCGCGGCGCTGGTCCCTAGTTCCTGAACAATTACCTCTCACTCACCGCACAGGTGTTTTTGCCGGCGCGGACCCAACCCTAGTGGGACAGGTTGCAGCAGTTAGCACATTACAACTAGCAGCTCATAGTAGCAGACAGTAAATGCAAGGCAGAGCATGGGGGTGATTAGGGTGTGCCTACCCCGTGCGCACGCCTATGGGTTTAACTTTTAGACGAGTTTTCTGCTTCTTCCAGCTCATTAGATTCTCTTCTGGAAACCATAGCTTCTATGGTGCAGGATAGCCATTCCCCATAACAGTTATGGTAAAGTTATATCTAATTTATAAACTCTAGAAAAGCAGGTGGAAACATGTTTAATTTTCCAGCCTGCATTGGCTGTAGTCCTGTTCCAATAGGATAAACTTCCATTTATGCAACCTTAGTTGGGCATCATATGTCATCCTTAGGTTGAAGTGGAGATAGCTGAATGATGCCTGCAGCTGCAGGCATCATTCAGATATTTTTTTTAGCCGGCAATTCCCTCTCGTGTAAAAGCAATAATAGTGGCTGATCTCCGGCCATCTCTTTGACCCGCTGAGGCCACAAGTGACGGCATGAAATCACTTCTGGCGCCAGCAGATGCAAGATTGTTTTTTTCGTTGTTTTCCATTTGGGTTTTTTTTTTTTTTTTTTTTTTTTTTTTTTTTTTTTTTTTTATTTCAGGCTTTCTAGCATATATGAGAGATGTTGGGACTTATAGAGCCCAGATCTCTCCATAAAGAGGACCCGTGATGCTCTTTTCCTATATTTACATTTCTTTTAATAGGAATAAAAGTGATTTTTTTTTTAATTGTTTCTTTTTACACTTTCCCTTAAAAAAAAAAAAAAAAAAAAGTAAAAAGGGAAAAGTGTAAAAATAAACAAAAAAAAATAAATAAATAAATAAAATACATTTAAAGCACCTCGTCCCCGCACACATATGTAAACTACATGCAAATCACAAGTGAGGTATCGCCACAAAACATTAGACCGAGAGCAATAATTCTAGCACAAGACCTCCTCTAACTCTAAACTGCTAACCTTTAAAAATGTTTAAAAATTGTAGACCATGGAGATTTTTAAGTAACAAAATTTGGTGCCATTCCACTAGTGTGCGCCATTTTAAAGCGTGACAGGTTAGGTATCTATTTACTTGGCGTAACATCTTTCACATTCTAAAAACAAAAGGGCTAACTCTAGTGTTTTGTTTTTTTTAATTCAGGAGTGTTTTTTTTTTTCCAAAAAAAAAAATAGTGTTTGAAAAATTGCTGTGCAAATACTGTGTGACAAAAATGCAACAACTGCCATTTTATTCCCTAGGGGTCTCTGCTAATATATATTTATATATATTTTTTTAGCAGAGACCCTATGGAAAAGAATATATATTATAAATTTTGGGGGTTTTTGTATAACTTACCGTAAAATCCTTTTCTCTGAGTTCACTGACAGACGCAGCATTCTTATGACACGTGGGGGTTATGCTCATCCTACTAGGAGTAGCCTAGGCAAAACAAACAAAAGTATAGCTTGGCCCCTCCCAGGGGGCCGTCCTCACCTTAGCATATAATCCCCCTGCTCTGTACAGCACATCAGTTCGTAACAAGCCGTACAAAACCAACGCAGGGGGGGTGGGTGCTGCGTCTGTCAGTGAACTCAGAGAAAAGGATTTTATGGTAAGTTATACAAAAAATCCCTTTTTCTCTTCCGTTCACTGACAGACGCAGCATTCTTATGACACATGGGGACGTCCCAAAGCTGTGCCAATCAAGAGGGGTGGGCAAAATCATAACTGTACCCAACAGAAAAACGCCCTCTCAGGCGGCGCTAACCGCGCCTATACTGCCGCTTGTAATACCTTGCGGCCAAAAGCAGCATCCGAGGATTTTGTAAAACTTAGTAAACGTGTGCACTGAGGCCCAAGTAGCTGCCTTGCACACCTGTGACACCGAGGCCAGGTGTCTAAACACCCAGGACGTACTAACTGCCCTGGTGGAATGAGCCGTGACTGGAAACGGGGGAACCTTACCCCGAATCTCATATGCATGAGTCATGGTCTTCCGTATCCAACGAGACACGGTAGCTGACGAGGCCGCCGTACCTTTGCGTGACCCTTCCGTCAGCAAAAATAAAGAATCAGACTTTCGAAAGGAAGCTGTAGAACTTAAATACACCCGCAAGGCCCTCACCATATCCAAAGAATGCAGCGCAGCTTCTTTGGGATGTGATGGGTGTGGGCACAGTGAGGGGAGAACAATATCCTCATTTAAATGAAAGGAAGAAACCACCTTCGGAAGAAACGAAGGGGAAGGTCGCAAAACTGCCTTGTCCTTATGGAGGACCGGGTAAGGTGACTTGCAGGATAATGCAGCTAACTCTGACACCCGCCTGGCGGATGTGATAGCTACCAGAAAGGCCACCTCCTGCGACAACAACTGTAAGGGAATGTCCCTAATCCTTTCATATGGCGGTTTCTACAACACAGAAAGCACCAGATTCAAATCCCACGGTGCCAAAGGCGACCATATCCAAGGAGCCACATGACGTACCCCCTGTACAAATGAACGGATCAATGAATGAGACGCCAAGGGCCGTTGAAAAAGAACTGCCAGGGCCGAAATCTGGCCCTTAAGCGTACTTAACGCCAGGTTCTTGTCCAGACCTTGCTGTAAAAATACCAGTACTCTGGATACTCTATAAGAGCGGGGGTTCCAACCCCCTGCCTCGCACCAGGTAATGTAGGCCTTCCAGGTCCTATGATAAATCTTACGTGAGGAACTCTTACGTGCTTTTATCATAGTCGGGATTACCGAGTCCGAGACACCCCTATCCCTCAATACCTGGGACTCAATAGCCAAGCCGTCAAAACCAGCGAGGGTAAAGCAGGGTGAAAGATGGGCCCCTGCAACAGCAGGTCCCCGTGAAGCAGAAGCCGCCACGGAACCTCTGCCACCATCCGTACTACGTCGGTGTACCAAGGGCGCCGGGGCCAAGCCGGAGATACCCGGATTGTCGGGTATTCCTCTGCCTCTACCCCGCGTACGACCCACGGTAGAGCCTTTAGAGGAGGAAAAATGCACAGCAGCCGATACTGCACTCGAGGCCTGTGAAACACTGCCCCCCGAAGGATCAGAGCCGCCTCCACGGCTGTTGCTGCGCTTCTTGTTCCGCCCTGATGGTTTACGTACGCCATCTCTGTGGCATTGACCAACTGAACCAGAACCGGGCGGCGCAGCCCTACTCTCCCACAGGACAGGCAGAGCTTGATCGCTCTCAGTTCCGGCACCTACATCGACCAATTGAGGCGAAGAAAACTTCTCCCCCCCCCCCTTTAGGGCCGGAACCTGAATCCCCCAAACCAAGGGTTCCCGGGACTGACTCTCCGACCTGATCGGCCTGTCCAGGGATAGAGGAGATTTGTCCCACTGCGACTAAATTGCCTTCCGCAGGAGCCGAGTGTTCTGAGCGTAAGGTATCGCTTCGCAAGTCGACCTCCTGAGCCCCAACACCCGTATACAGAACCGTAAGGAGAACCACTGGCGCGATCACAGGGTTCGCCCTGCCTAAAGCATTAGAAGCTTCCTCGGTGTTAGGAAAACCCCAGCCTGTACCGTGTCCGGAATCAGACCCAGGTACTCCAGCCGGCAAGCCAGCGTTCAAGATGACTTCTGTCTGCTGAGCACCTGACTGGCGACTAGAGGCGCCTCCTGACGCTTCTGCGGAAGCCTCACGTTTGAGGGGGGAAGGACTTTTCTGGGGGCAGAGAGCTGCTTGCAACCCCCAGAAACCGGCCCCCCACCCGTGAGGCGGG
>BLSH010306301.1:1708247-1719096 GCA_018402905.1 Glandirana rugosa
AAGTCACTTTTAATTACATGACATTTCAAACGTCATGTACTTGAAAGTGACGACACCTAATAAATTATTCGAACATCATCATAGTAGTAAGATCATTTTATACTAGACATCATCAGGGGGATGGGTGTGCAGGAGGGCATCAGGGGGGTGGGTGTGCAGGAGGGCATCAGGGGGATGCAGGGTAGGAGGGCTTGGGCATTAGGAGGGCTGGAGTGTATAGAGAACACATAATTTATTTTCAGTGCAGTGTGGCGCAGGGAAGGTGCAGTTGAAAGCATACGTTATATATTTAATAAGCTTGTAGTAGTATCATTCTAGTAAAATATGATCTGTACATTAATTTGATGTGCCAAGTAGCCAATATGGATCAAATTAATGTACAGATCATATTTTACTAGAATGATGATACTACTACAAGCTTATTAAATAATCCACAGCAGTGAAAGTTCATGTACTGCAAACTTTACAGTACATTAATTTTCACTGAATGGGGATTGTTTAATGTGTTTGCACCCACATGTCTGCATACAAATGCCATTGTAATTTATTACAGTACCTGCTGCGGTTATGGCCGCTCCCTGGAGTTTCCCCATCATCCTCCTCTCTCTCCCCTCCTCCTATGCCGGGGAGAAGATGTTCTATTTTGCAAGGATCCGCGCGAAGGAGGGTAGGCGGAGCCTAATGCTCCGCCTCCACAAACAGTGATGTGCACAAGATCTGGCCAGTCACAGGCCGTCTTGTGGGGGCGGCAGCCGGGGACTTTATTGCGGGAGGCGTCTTGTGGGGGCGGCAGCCGGGCAGTCGCTCCCCTCCCGGCGACATCGCGTCAAAGTAATCCTGCAGACTGGCGGTAACATCGCCATGCAGGTCAGACGCCGTCGCCGGGGACTCTATTGCGGGAGGCGGCCGCGGGAAGTGCCCGCGAGAGCCAGGACTCGGTGGACGAGTGGGGGTGGCTTTTTCGCCGCCCCCCGCAATGTGCCGCCCTAGGCCTGGGCCTTGTTGGCCTAGGCCAAGAAGCAGTACTGGCTACTCCTAGTAGGATGAGCATAACCCCCATGTGTCATAAGAATGTTGCGTCTGTCAGTGAACGGAAGAGAAAATATGATTTTACATGTAGGAGAGGAGTACCAGAATAAGCCTGGACTGGAAGTGGTTAATACTGACACATTTTGGTTTATACAATTTACTATTTCCAGAAGAATAATTGTGTTCTGTTTGGGCTCATTACTCACAAACCCATGGACGTTTAAGACATTTTTTTACTAAAAATTGGTGTAAATGGATATCTGTTATATCGGTTTCTCTCAAGGGTAAATTCGTCAGTCCTGTTACTACCTCCATTTAAGGGTTGACTGCCCACCTTTATTCATAGGAAGAATGTTCCTTAAAGAGTATGTAAACCCAACATTTCATATTCCTGATATGCGACTACGGTACCATGTACAGTAGTAACTGTATGAAAAAGTATCCTGTCTCGTTGCATTGCTGCCTTTGTGTGAAATAATGATCCGGTCAGTCCCTCTGCTTTCATATTAAAAGCTGACCACACTGATCAGTTCTTTAGTTGTGCTGGGAACCCAGCCTGCTCTCCTCCAATGATCAGACTTGTTCTGATCGGCCCCCTCTGCACAGCTTTTTTTTCACTTGGATGCTCAGTGTGCTGTTGCTTCTCCTTCCCCAGCTCTTATGTAGCTGAGAACAGAGGTTATGTGCTCACTTATAAAAAGGGGAAAAGAAAAGATGTGTGTGTATCTATCTATCTATCTATCTATCTATCTATCTATCTATACACACACACACACACACACACACACACAATTTTGCCTATCATTTCTATTTTAAACAGAATAGGTTTACAAGGTGATCGTTTACAATCACTTTTTCATGTTTCTCTCCTAGGGGTTTCATCATCACAGTGAACAATGAAATAAAAACACAGCCTCTTAACTATTTTGTTACACTGGGGCTCTCTGTATTTTTCAGCACAGACTCTAAGGCCTCATTCACACAAATGCTCCAATTAGGCCCGCCTGTCTGTTTTTCAGATGGACTCAAATCTCTATGGAGGGGTGGGTGTAACTGGACATGTGTCCGTTTACGCCCACCTACATCCAATCCAATCCACTAAAAGCAGACGGATGGGGATACGTTCCCTTCCGTCTAGTGCAGTGGTTCTCAACGCCTGCCCTCAGGACCCACCAACAGGCCAGATTTTAAGCATTACCTTGGGGAGATGCAGACTAGAATACGGCAATCATTGAGCAGCAAATTATAATCACCTGTGATGCATTTCAGTTATCCTGCAAACCTGGCCTGTTAGTGGGTCCTGAGGACAGGAGTTGAGAACCACTGATCTAGTGGATCAGATGGCAGGTCGGGGGTGTAAACGGACAGGCAGTCCATTTACAGCCGACTGCCAACAGAGGAGAGTTGGCTGTGTCCGTGTTCACGTTGCGTAGTCAGAGTAGACACGGACCTGTCATCCGCCTGCTCAACAGGAATCAGCGGACAGATCCCCTGCTGAGCAAGCGGATCGCAGTGTGTGAAAGGACCCCAACCTTCTCATTGCCGTCAAGCCTGATCCATACACAGACATTCTCCTAATGTGCACACCCCTGCTATGTTCTTCTAGCTTGACTGCTTCCCGAAGCACCTGGAGGAGCCTTGGGCCTTTGTTCACACAATTACTTCTGCCCAAATCAGAAGGAACTATTTACTATGCAAAATGTAGGCCTAGGATTGGAGGCTTCATCCCACCTAAAACTCTACAAAGCCTCTGGGCTCAAGCACCCAAACCAGAACTTAGTATAAAAGAAAACAAAACACACTTGTTTTCACCATAAAGGCCACACATTTTGAAGCCCCATCCTGCCAGCCAGTCTCACACCTCCTCACACTACACATTCAAACAGTTTTTTCTCACCATTACAAAAGTGCTATCCTGCCACATATTCCTCCTGCCCTCTGTTTCGACCCAGGGGTTGGAACATATCAGCCAGAACCCCTTTTGAACACATCTGAACCATCCACAAGTGCATAATCCTGTCCGGCACAACTTCTTACACTACCTTTAAAGGGGAACTCTGCAGTACGCCTCCAAAAGTAACCTTCACTGTGTCCCACCACAACAATTTCATGATTTCCAAAAAAGACATTCCTCTTATGGGTGGGCTTCCATAAGTGAAATCTAACCATGTAATCCAGGGTCAAATAATTCAAATACTCCTGTTTCATCAGTTGCCACCAGCAATGCTGAGAAGGGTAGATCCTTTAGTGTGACTGCACTCTAGGCAATCTTTCCAAGCTTTCTGTTCAACGGCCTCAAACTTACTCTCCTGGAGTTTACAAAATTGTGGGAAATTCCTCCCAAAACTATTACCCTACACTAGTAAAGGGCCTAACCCCCACTACTATACTAATAAAGTTTCTCTCTCTACTTTTACTGAGGAGCAATTAGCTACAGACATTTAGAATTTAGGATTGAAGACTTCATTTCACCAAAGCTCTACAATGTCCCTGGCTTTCAAGACCCCAACCAGAACTTGCCAAGCTCTAAAAACCAAAAGGCATGTTTTCTCCATAAGAGATCCAAATCTTGGAGTCCTTTATTTTGTTCGGGTCAGAATCCTATTTGACACAACTATTATCCACAACCATGCCAGCCAGTCTCTGCCTGGGTTTCTGTTTGCAGATTATGGATTCCTCACATGCCAAACTGCATTCAAACGGTCTTTTCTCACAGCGAAAGGGATATCCTGTGGCAAGTTTCAATAAATGAAAACTTGATAGTTTTTTTGTTGTTTTACTGAACAAAATGGATTCTAGGTTTTATTTATGGCCAGCACAAATCCAACAGAGATTAGAAAGTACCACAAGACAACAAATCCCAGCATGACCTGACAAGAGCAAGTTCCAACAACAGCTGAGAATTACAGGTTCACTATGCAATCTCCTCTGTTAAACTGTGCCATCCAGACCTATAAAAGAAAATTATAATGGTAACACCACTGTACGTATGTAATATTAATGAACAGTACAGGTTATCGTAGTATACAGATAGTATATTTCTTTAAATTTCAGGGTTGAAGAGGAAGACAAGCTTTTCAAATTCATTTGTTCAACACTCTACAAAATCAGTTTTTTTTTTCTGACTGAACCATCACCAATTAGACCATTTCTAAATATTAATATTTAGGGGTAGCAATACTCTTGCTCTACAATGGTTGTTGAATGATGATTAATACCTGGCCTGGATACTGAGAAGTAAAGCGTTTTATTGCGTCAATAGCATGTTCCTTTTGTAGCATTTTCAGGCTGGGGGCATCTTGATCCGGTACATCACCCAGCCCATCTTTTCCATGAAAGTATGATGCATTTATGTTATGTCCTAGGATTGCTGTGCCTGCTCCTTTATACACGGGAATCTGTGGAATCAAAAACAGGCAATAGCTAAATATACATTTTAAAAGAAGCATTTCATAAAATATACAATATATTCATATTAAAAGGCAACACTGCAAAGCAAGAAAGCCAGATGCTGGATTTATTTGGCACCTGTTAAAAATGTACTATTATAAGCACTTTGCCTAGGGTAGGGTGAAACATAGAAATTGCTCCTGATGGCCATTTTAATAAAGGAAGAATGTTATTTTATATATCTGTGTGTGGCATTCCTGTTGACATTACAATTTTAAGATCATCCAAGAAAAAAGCGTTTTCTTAATAGTTTACAGTACAGTGTAAGAAACTAAGAAAACAACAGTATAACCAACTAGCTCTACCTGGTGGCTATTGCTGGCTTTGCAAGTGTACATATATCCCATCTGAACATTGCATGCAGTTACCTCTAAAATGTATACTATTTAGATTTAAAATAATCTCAGCCATTTCTTAGTTCACATATAGGAAAGAAAAAACCCCAAGAAATTAAGCCAATTTGTGTTTTCTTACTAAAGTGATTGATTTAACCACTTGCCAACCCCAATACATATACATTACGGTCTGCAAGTGGTTTACCGTGAATATGGCTGAAGATATCATCCATAACCCCAGTACCAGTTTTTCAGCAGGCGGCCGGCTTTCTCATAAAACTGATCCGAGCAGCTTATGAACTGCTGGAACAGTTTCCGAAGCAGCGGGAGGGGAAGTCACCCCCCCCCCCCGGTGTTTCTCAAGGTTACCATTTCCACTGGTTTGCTGGAGAAACGATCAGGGGGTGTGACCGGCTGCTCCCATAGGTGATCAAAGAGCTAACACTCTTTGATCAACTATGGCCTTGGAGGACCGGAGCGACGTCATGACATCACTTCCAGTCCAGGCTGAAGTGAAAGAAATCAAAATAAAAGGAGAATTGGGGTCTTTTTGACTTCAGATCTCTCCGTAAATAGGACCTGTAATCCCAATTTCTATTACGAGGGACATTTACATTCCTTGTAATAGGAATAAAAGTAAAATAAAAAAAAACAAAAAAACAAAAACACACCACACACTACTATGTAAAGCGCCCCCTCCTTGCGCATAAGCGAACACATACGCAAGTCGCGCATGTATATGTAAATGGAATTTGAACCTCACATGTGAGGTATCGCCCCAAACGTTAGAGTGCGGGCAATAATTCTAGTGCTAGAGCCCCTCCAACTCCAAACAGGTAACCTGTAAAGGGGTTTAAAGCATCGCCTATGGAGATTTTTAAGTACCGTAGCTGATGAAGCCTGATAGAGGCGTGGCTTGCCTCCAAAATGCATCCCTTTTGGCTGCTGCGATAGTTGGGCTGGCAGCACATGCATAATGGCTGGAGATATTCTCCCTGGATCCCTGCTCTGGACACATTACACAACGGCGGTCCCTGGCCTCTCCGGCATCGGCTCTCCCCAGACAGATTCCTCGCATTGCAGGCTTTCCCTGGATTGCCAGACAACACATTGCCCCCGGATATCTGACCGTAGCGCTCTTGGATTGCCCTGGAACATATATGACTGTCCCCAGTCTGTCTGCTCCTCCTCCAGGTATAGTTAAGATTATGTACAATAAAAAATAGAATTTTACCTAAAGACTCCTTGTCTGGCCTATATAGTCCAACATTTTTTTCTCTCAAGTTTTGGTTTCCTGTAAAAAAAATAAAAGCCTCCAGCTTGCAGAAAAATCTGGCGGTTGAAAATTTAGGGAAAAAAAAAATGTTCAGAATATATATATATATATATATATATATATATATATATATATATCTCCATAGAGTGTAGTTTACATTCTTATAGTAACAGAGAGATCTATTACATATATACCATTAGTACTTAGCCCATGTTGTTTCCAAGCAGTCTGACCATGACCAGATCTGTCGGGGCTAGTTCAGGCACATCCAGCCATGGTGCCCATATTCTTTCAAATTTAGCAATACTCCCCCCTGTGCTGATATAGGAGCTTTTCCTTTCTCAGTGACTCACCAATGTTTTTAACCCATTCCCGCAAAGTAGGCGGGTCTTCTGATTTCCAGTGGACCATTATTCATTTTTTAGCCTGAAAAGGTACCCTATGAACAGCTTCTCTGACTTGTGGTTCCCAATCATATTCCTCCATGACCCAAAGCAAACAGATCCCTGGTTCCAATGGAAGAGTTATCCTAAAAACTGTGTTTATATTGTCTACTACATTTTTCAAATATGTGTGGAGTTTTGGACATCTCCACAACATATGGATAAGGTCTCCATGATTCCTCTTACATCTCATGAATGTGGGTTCCATTAGTAGTCTCATCTGGTGAAGCCTATGGGGAGTAAAATATACTCTAATATATACAGTCAGGTCCATAAATATTGGGACATCGACACAATTCAAATCTTTTTGGCTCTATACACCACCACAATGGATTTGAAATGAAACAAACAAGATGCTCTTTAACTGCAGACTTTCAGCTTTAATTTGAGGGCATTTACATCCAAATCAGGTGAACGGTGTAGGAATTACAACAGTTTGTATATGTGCCTCCCACTTTTTAAAGGGACCAAAAGAAATGGGACAGATTAACAATCATAAATCAAACTTTCCTTTTTGATACTTGGTTGCAAATCCTTTGCAGTCAATTACAGCCTGAAGTCTGGAACACATAGACCTCACCAGAAGCTGGGTTTCATCCCTGGTGATGCTCTGCCAGGCCTCTACTGCAACGGTCTTCAGTTCCTGCTTGTTCTTGGGGAATTTTCCCTTCAGTTTTGTCTACAGCAATGGAAATGCTTGCTCAATCAGATTCAGGCCAGGTGATTGACTTGACCATTGCATAACATTCCACTTCTTTCCCTTAAAATACTCTATGGTTGCTTTCGCAGTATGCTTCTGGTCATTGTCCATCTGCACTGTAAAGCGCCGTCCAATGAGTTCTGAAGCATTTGGCTGAATATGATCAGATAATATTGCCGAAACACTTCGGAATTCATCCTGCTGCTTTTGTCAGCAGTCACATCATCAATAAAATACAAGAGAACCAGTTCCATTGGCAGCCATACATGCCCACGCCATGACACTACCACCACCATACTTCACTGATGAGGTGGTATGCTTTGGATCATGAGCAGTCCCTTTCCTTCTCCATACTCTTCTCTTCCCATCACTCTGGTACAAGTTGATCTTGGTCTCATCTGTCCATAGGATGTTGTTCCAGAACTGTGAATGTTCTAGGTTTTATCCGAGGTGGTTTATTTTTCCATATCAGCGTATGATAAAAGGGAATTAATGATTCTTAAAGTTTTTTTTTTTTTTTTTTTTGTTTTTTTTTTTTTTTAGGAGGAATAACTACTGGGTTGCTATGAAGGAAATATAGAAGCTGTGGCATTCATATCATTTTTATCAGGTTGACATTGCCGGCCACTAAAAAGTAAAAAGTGCGTTACATGTTTTTATTCTCTCTAAACCGCTGACTAAGGGGAACAAGATTCAAAGAGCCAAAGTCTCGGGGGTCTGCCATCACCTGGATGCCTAAATATTTAAATGAGGTAGCAATGGGGATTAGGCCTGTTGTAATTGACTGAGCTGATTGTCCATCCAGTAGTGAGAGAGCAGACTTGGATCAATTAATAAGTCCTGAAAATCTGCCAAATTCAGTAATAGTATCCATTGCAGCTTTTAGTAAACTGTCAGTATCCCCCACGAGAAGCATAGTGTAATCTGCATATATCATCGCCTTCCCATGGGTAACACCATAGCGAAACCCTTCAATGTCATTGTTGGACCTAATTCTGATTGCCAAAGGTTCAATAGCCAATGAAAACAGGAGGTCGGGACAGGGGGCACCCCTGCCTTGTTCCCCTCCTCAACGCAAAGGCATGATACAGTCTTCCAAATGCCCTGATAGCTGCCTGCGGCTGACTGTATGAAAAAGACGGACCCAGGTTATATAGCTCGGACCAAACCAAAAACTCTTCAAACACCTCCCATAAATATGCCCAATCAATGCTGTCAAATGCCTTGGCAGCATCTAAAGACAAAGGGTGCCCTATTACCCATGTTATCTGCTGGAGATTAGATATTAACAAATAGCCTATGCAAGTTAATTGTTGATTTATTTGGCATAAAGCCGGCCTGGTCAGAGTGCGCTAAAGAGGTAATTACCTAATTTAATCTGAGTGCTAACACTTTTGCCAGGATCTTTACGTCACCCTGCAAAAGCGGGATCGGCCTGTAAGAGCCCAGATCTTTGCCCGGTTTAAGCAGTAGAATTATGTTTGCTTTTGACATTGAGGGAGGTAAACTACCTTCCCTCTGGGGCGCATTGAATACTTTTAGCAAACGTGGCAGCAATGTTTCTGAGAATTGTTTGTATATTTCCATGGGGATCCCATCTTCTCCTGGCGCTTGAGGCCCCATTCACACCTGGGCATTTTGTAGCTTGAAGCCTAAAGCTACAAAACGCTGGAGAGGAAAATAAATAAATAAATAAATAAATCAATGATTCTCTATGGAGATGGTTCACATCTCCACTCAAAAACGCCTGAAGCCAAACGCCTGAAAACGCCTGAAGCTCAAACAAGTTCTGGAAGTATTTTTGTAGCTTGATTTGGGCGTTTTTCTACTTTTTACATTGGTGACCTTTTGACCTGTACAAAATCGCGGTAAAAATCGCGGCACAAAACAAGTGTATTTCTGCCTGAAACCGTTACACCCAGGTGTGAATGCAGCCTTATAGTTAGGGAAGGAGCTCACTGCCTCTTGAAGTTCATCTAAGGTAAGTGGTGTGTCTAGCTCCTTTCTCTGCTCTGCACTCAACATTGGGAAGGGGATGCCTTGCAGGTAAAAGTCAAGCTGCTCCTTTGGGTAGGAGGTACCCGGGAGATATAGTGGCTCATAGAATCTAGCCAATACCTGCATTATGAGCTCCGGAGAATGCTCTAAGTGTCCCGTGCCATCTCCAATAGCCCCTATAGTTAGGGGAACGTTGCTGTGTATTTGCTATCCTTGCCAACATGCGACCAGTTTTTTCCCCCCCTCAAAAAATGCCTACTTAGAGAAAAACCTCTTTTCTGCCGAGGAGGAGAGGACACTCTCATAGGCAGACTAGGCAGCCTGCCATGCCTCCCTAGCGGAATCAGAGGGATCAGTTATGAATTTCTGTTCTAATTCTATTACCCTGGCTTCCATGCCTTCCCTTAGGGCCAAGGATGCCCGTTTGACTTTGCTCATCTCTGCTATGAGCACCTCTCTCGCACACCTTAAAGGCGTCCCATTGTTGTAGACAAGAAACATTAGGGTCTTGCAGTAAAAAGAACTCACACATATTACGCTCAATGTTTTCTGGTGTACTGAACAATTTGAGCCAAAATGCATTAAACTTCCATGGAGCATTGATTAGAGTACTCAGGGGGGATGTTGTTAGATGGGCCACTAAAGGTGAATGGTCTGATACACTACGGGGCTTATAAACCATATCGGACACGTATGGGAGCACTCTTGTATTTCTTAAACCCAGGTCTATTCTGCAGGGTAGGCCATTTATATGGATACACCTTAATAAAATAGGAATGGTTTGTGATATTAACTTCCTGTTTGTGGCACATTAGTATATGTGAGGGGGGAAACTTTTCAAGATGGGTGGTGACCATGGCGGCCATTTTGAATCCAACTTTTGTTTTTTCAATAGGAAGAGGGTCATGTGACACATCAAACTTATTGGGAATTTCACCAAAATGTGTATCACAGCGCTACCCTATGCAAAGAGAAACTCAAACTTGACACAGCTGCAAAGTATCAAGTGGGGGATTAACCACTCAAAAGTGAACAGAGTAAAAGGAATCTGCGCTTTGTGTCATAAACTCAATACCAATCAGTGTATATAAAAAAAATGTGACAATATAAACCAACATTAAATTGTGAATCCAAATTCAGCACAATGAATTAAATATGTGTGTAACTCAAAAATGTGATAATAAAAAGTATTAGGTTATGAGTATATATCTCAACATAAACCCAAATATCTTTGCACAAAAAAAAATCATAAAAATCCAAAAAGACAAAAGGTAAAAGCAAGAGTCCCGTGAGCATGTGACAGTGTTCAATAAGTCCAATTCTGTGTATTAATTCCAGGTCCGTATGACCGCAACAAATACTCAAATATATTCCTCCACCACACCAATTCAAAAGTGCGCGGTTCCTCCACCAGACAAAGGTTCTCCTTACCAGAGTCACATGACCCTCTATTACGGGGGGTCAATAAGCGCTTGCGTGGACTTAGGCTTCCACACAGCCGCAGATGATGAATTTTCCACCTCCAAACCTCAAAGTCCACGCAAGCGCTTATTGACCCCCCGTAATAGAGGGTCATGTGACTCTGGTAAGGAGAACCTTTGTCTGGTGGAGGAACCGC
>BLSH010306301.1:1769214-1783421 GCA_018402905.1 Glandirana rugosa
CATAACATAACATTGACATGACGGACGGGAGTATAACATTTCACGACGCGTTTGACAACCGTGATATGTTTAGGACATATTATTATTATTATTATGTGGTCAACTTAAGATCGTTCGGTTCAAAACCACGGTACATCTTCCTGAAAGAGGACAAAGAGGGAGACTTAAAATTCAAATCACCGACACCTCGTACTGTCTCTAAAAGAATACCCGATCAAGCTTTGGTACTTGGTGTTGGTTAATACAAAATATGTCAAACTCAGAAAAAAAAAAAGTTAAAACACCGAAAATGCAAAAAGGTATGTTATGTTTGGACTTTTCCTCCCTACTTTGCAGTGTTTCCCAGAAATGATAATCTGGATTCTCAACCACTTATCCAGTGTGAAAGCCTTAAATGCATGTGCATTGTGTTTGGTGCTTAAATTATGAGGGGACACATTATTAGAAAAGCCACAAAATTGAAAAAAAAAAAGACTCAAACTGTATAAAACATAATTGGTTGTGGTTCATGGTTTCGAACTAGCCCATAAGAAAATCTCTGTCATGCTCCACAGCCACTAAACTTAAAATTCAGAGGGAGAAACAGGAGAAAGTCCTTCTACATGGCACCAAAACTTGGCTTGCTAGAATTCAACTGGTGTATTATTATTATTATTATACAGGATTTGTATAGTGCCAACAGTTTGCGCAGCACTTTACAATATGAGGGCAGGCAGTACAGTTACAATACAATACAGGAGGAATCGGAGGGCCCTGCTCGTCAGAGCTTACAATTAGAGTTGAGCGGACACCTGGATGTTCGGGTTCGGCGGGTTCAGCCAAACTTCGCGAAAAAGTCTGGGTTCGGTACCGAACTTGACCCGAACTTTACCCCGGACCCCGAACCCCATTGAAGTCAATGGGGACCCAAACTTTTCGGCACAAAAATGGCTGTAAAAAAGTCCTGGCAAGTGCTAGAGGGCTGCAAAAGGAAGGAAAATGGGGGTAAGAGTAGGACCAGTGCCCTACAAAAAATGGGTATAGGGAAAATAACTTAAAATCAAATAAAAATAATAAAAATGGGAAGGGGGGTGGATGTGGCGTAGGAGCCTAGAGGTTGACTAGGCCGTGACCGTGGCAGTGTAGGTGATGATTTTAGATCAATAATCTGTCCCTTACAGCAACAGCAGGAACCTGACCCTATAGGAGTAGGCGATGATTTTAGAACAATAATCTGTCCCTTACAGCAACAGCAGGAACCTGACCCTATAGGAGTAGGTGATGATTTTAGAACAATAATCTGTCCCTAACAGCAACAGCAGGAACCTGACCCTATAGGAGTAGGCGATGATTTTAGAACAACAATCTGTCCCTTACAGCAACAGCAGGAACCTGACCCTATAGGAGTAGGCAATGATTTTAGAACAATAATCTGTCCCTTACAACAACAGCAGGAACCTGATCCTATAGGAGTAGGCGATGATTTTAGAACAATATTCTGTCCCTTACAGCAACAGCAGGAACCTGACCCTATAGGAGTAGGCGATGATTTTAGAACAATAATCTGTCCCTTATAGCAATAGCAGGAACCTGACCCTATAGAACTAGGAGATGATTTTTAGAACAATAATCTGTCTCTCAAAGCAGTAGACTCTACCTAGTCCAGAATCAGATCGTTCTGTAATGCAGGATGAGATCTGCAATCTGTCCCTAAAAAAGCAGGAGTAGTAAATTCTACCTAGTCCAGAATCAGATCATTTTGTAATGCAGGATGAGATCTGCAATCTGTCCCTCAAACCAGTAGTAGTAGTAATCTCTACCTAGTCCAGAATCAGATCGTTCTGTAATGCAGGATGAGATGTTATTATATCTGCAATCTGTCCCTCACAGCACCGGTAGCATCCTCTGACTACACTAGCCTGAGAGCATGTGACATGCAGCACTAAGTGACTCCAGCTTATATGGAGGCTGGGTCACATGATGCACTGGCCAATCACAGCCATGCATTAGTAGGCATGGCTGTGATGGCTTCTAAGGGCAAACCAGTGAAACGCTTGTTGATTGGCTGCCCTGCAGCTATTCAACAGGCAGGATCAAATACCCAAACCCCGAACCCGAACTTTTTTTCAAATGTCCGGGTTCGGGTCTGGGTCACGGACACCCCAAAGTTCGGTACGGACCCGAACTTTACAGTTCGGGTTCGCTCAACTCTAGTTACTTATCTGAGAGTCAGAATTTGCTCATTGCTCTAGGAACCCTGGTTGAGAATGGCTGCCTTAAGCTGGGAATTTACACACAGTTTTTGTTTTCGCTCAACCAGCGGGTTGAACCATAAAAAAAACTGACAGATCCTTACATAAACACAAGCAACGTTGATATAAATTAAACATACACATATTGACACAAGGAGCACATTTAGAAGGACTATTATTTGAATGAAAGAATAATGTGTTGAATATGAACTGTTAAAGTTTAATTTATATTCACGTATGAACGTTTTTATTTCAACATATGAAGGACTCATGCCACTAAATAATTTACTTTGATTTAATTGTATTGTTTATACACTTGG
This sequence comes from Glandirana rugosa, assembly GCA_018402905.1. NCBI lineage: Eukaryota > Metazoa > Chordata > Amphibia > Anura > Ranidae > Glandirana > Glandirana rugosa. Next base: position 1,771,766 of record BLSH010306301.1, read on the forward strand.
GTTATGAAAGGTGCAGCCGACACACATATTTTATTTTGTACAGCAGTTGTGGGAACACAACAGTTGAGGGAGCGTGGGATAACACATATAGGTTTATTATTAAGCAATGTTGATGCAGGGTTCTCTCACGCTTTTCTATTGTACTCTAGCCCTCCACCACCAGAATACACAGATCAGTGCTTGCAGCCATTGGCTGCAATCGCTGATCACATGCTGGTTTTCCAGTATGGCCATTTGACAGAAGCCAGTCAATGAACAGAGAAGAGTCCACACATACCAAAAGTTGGCTGGTTCCTGCTGAACTGGCCGATTTTAGGTACGTGTGTACCTGGCGTTAGACTGTAGAATATGACTGGAGTTCCTGGGTATACAGATTTTTTTTTCCCCGTTTTGACAGGTTCAGGAGGTCTGGCTTTGTATTGCTTTCCTCTTGGCCAAAACAGTTACAGGTTGTAATAGACTGAATGTGATGTCCCACTCACTGAGTTTATGGAGACGATACCTGGGATTGTTGGCTACTAATGTTGGAAAAGTGAATTTACCTTTGTCAAAACACATAATGCTTTTTTTGGTGCAAATATGATAACATCCGTTTTGTTAGTAGCTGCTAAGGTCCTAAAACACTAAATTATTATTATTATTATTATTATTATTGTTATTATAGATGCAATGTGCAAAAAAATGTTTTTGGGCAATATATTTTTCAGTAAAAACTTCATAAGCTTACCATTTGCAAACTTTGTTATAATTACATTTGTAAAAACAGAAAGGGTTTGTGGGACTTTAAATGAGGTTTCACCTTAAAGTGCACCTCCATCCCTATTAGATTCTAGAAAAAAGAATGTTTTGTTTTTTTTAGACCTTATATGAGGCGAGTATCAACACAAAAATAGAGGGTATAAATACATTTATTGCATCACTTTATCATGAAATACATATCATAATACATTAAATTTACAAATTCTATTACACATAAAAATGTAGAAAAAATTGTAATTGTTATAATTACCTGTACATGCAAAATTCTTACAATTCTTATCATTTCCTGCATACTAACTAAAATGTTAAATTAGGTGAACTCTGTGAGTTTCCCTGTCTCATGCTGGGTAATTAAACTTTATAATCCAAGCTTGGACAATATTATGGTTCAAGCTCTGTGTAACACAGACACAGCTAAAACATGTACAAGGGCATGGGTAGGCCATTCAACTCTATAAGGACTGCTGCTCCTCTCAAAAAGAAAACCGCAATCCCCCCTACAACATATTTGGTTTCGTCTTGATCCCTAAGTGAATCACCCCCGTCTACCACCTGATTTTAGGAGGGGACCAGGATACCCTCAGACACACCTTCAGACGCAAGGTCCTCCTCGGTGCATTGTAAGTTCTCAGCCATTGGAAGATCTATTTAGTACTAACTCTAATGTTGTAACCTGACACAGAGCCACTCCATTAGGGCCCCAGCTCAGTTGCTCTTAATACATCCTTATAAATCATGGCCAAGGAGTTCAACCTAATTCACAGTCTTGGGAGTTGACCCATAGACTACAATTTTATTCATATACAAATTATAGGCATGTATTCGTATGGCTGTGCAAACAACTGTTGATGTGTGGGTAATGACTCCCTGACCTTAATGTGGTTCATTGTAAACCCATCTCTGTTCCTGTCTGTACACTTGTGTATGTACCTCTACTTCCTATACCCACAAATGTGTACACCAAAGGCTTGTTATTTTTGGGTTCCAGTCTAAAAACACCAATAAGATTAATTATGAAATAATAAAATGTGACATTCACTGGGATCATGATACACATAAAGGATCACTTAAGCCCCTTTCACACAAGAGGTCGGATCGGGTCCGCCTGTCCGTTTTTCAGGCAGATCCAGTAGGACCCTCCATTCTCCACTATGGGCAGTCGGATGTAAATGGACTTGTGTCTATTTACACCCGGCTACCTCCGGGTCCAATCAGATCTGTCAAAAACAAATGGAAGGGAATCCATTACCCTTCGTCTGGTCAGGTCAGATCGGAGGTCAATCGGGTGTAAATGGACAGTCGGTCTGTTTACATCCAACTGCCCAGAGAGAGAACAAAGTGGGCTGTGTCCGTATCCACTATGCATAAGCAGATCGTACACAAACCTGTCATCCGGCCGCTCTGCTCAGCTCAGCAGAGGATCAGCGGATGGATTTCCTGCTGAGAAAAAACAGAAAGAGGCCTAACACATATTATGCATATACCATATTAACATATTATGGGATATACACACAAATATAGTAATGAAGGACTGTTTTTGCCTGCAAAAAAGTACTGTACATCTAAAGCCAGAACTTTTTTTTTATTTTGTACAGCATAGGAAATAGTTAAAATCTCAATCTTTTTTTTTTCCTGTCATCTGTTGTCTGATTGAGGAGATTTCTCTTCATTTCTTTTTCGGTACACGTAACAAGAAATGAGAGAAAATATTTCCAAAGTGAGGGAAATCTTCTCCTAGATGGTGTCCCATTGCAAGCTTTCGTCTTTATTTCTGTTCTGGTGACTACTGAAAATATGGGGTTTTATTCACTTTATATTTTACGGTCAGTGGTCATTTGGACAAAACTGACAGAATGTCTAACCCTTCCACTTTCTTATGCAACCATTAAAAAAGGTAGAAGCATACATATAAGTTAGCTACTTTAAATAAATGTTCTTTCACATGTGTAAGATGTTATCTGTCATTCTCAGCATAAAACCAATACTTTTATATGTTTTTAAATACTTGACCAGCGTAGAACAGATATCCCAATCCTTAACCAATGGCTACCCGGCCACACGAATTCTCTACCCCAACCCATACCATCCTACAATTAATGGAGACCACACAAAGAATGGAGTAAAATTGGCCGTAGCAGCCTTTTATTAACAAATAACTTAAAATTAACATAAACAAAAAAGCATTCTTTAAACAAGAAAAACATATCAGTCACTAAGGGCGTTGGTCTTTGAAGGCACCCAAAACTATTGTATATTCCAACTCTGCACTGCGGTGCCTTTTAACGTAAAGGCGTCCAGCCGCAACCCACCAGCCTCTGAGACAACCCACTAACCGCAGTACAACCATTAACACATTCCAGCTAAACCGATGTTAACTGGAATACACCAGAGGGTCCCAAACCCTTCCTTATCCTAGGTTTTTTTTTCTCCACCAACCAAGACCAACCACCACCACAGCACACAAGGGGAAGACCTTACCCTTGAGTGCCCCTCCACACCCTCAAAGCCCGCTGAATGCCATCCTGTAGCCCCAGGGCCCATAAATCAATCCCCACAGCATTGAGGTGTCATCCCTAAGATACCTCCAAGTATCTGTCTCCAAGTCCCAGTGCCGGACCATGAGACCACCATTGCGAACCACAAATCTGCCCACCTCCCTATTGACTTTTTTGCGGGCCTTATTGAGCCGCTCCACTGACCTTGCCAAGTGCCATGTCATCCGAGCAACGATGTCAGACCACATGATGACCATATCTGGAAAGGCCGTGTGAAACCGCAGGAAATCAAACTTGACATCTCGTATGAGCTCCAGCATAGACCTAACTCCTAAGTCATTGCTGCCTACATGCAGAACTAAAACATCTAGCGATCGATCCAGACGAGCAAAACAATGCACTTCTGGCACCGTCCTGCTCCACATCATGCCCGGGACCCCTAATCAGCGAACACAAGCCTCCTGCCTAGAAATGCCTAACTGCCTACCATTAGGCCTCACGCCTGCTCTCCTAGCCCCCCAAAAAACATATAAGTAGCCCAATATCCAGACGAGACCCATCACGCCACCTGAAAAAGAAGAAGCAAAAACACCACAAATAACACCAACAAACAGGCAGGAGCACAGACATACCCAGCCCTTAACTCACACATGTACCCCTCCCTCTTAGACTGTCAACAGGTGCGGACAAATGTAAATCCCAAAGCCTTCAAACATTTGCGGAAAATGGCTATAAATTGGAAGCGAGATAAAGGCGACCCATCTGCATGCATGAAAAAGGACCCAGACACATTAGGACGCATCGCTAGAAACTCCTTCACCGCACCCACCGGACAAAAAGAGTAACAACCCAACCCTGTCCTCTTCACATGTGACATCCTGAGCCAACATGCCCCCCCCTACACCTTTTTGGAAGGGCTTATCAGCTCACCAATCCGAAACGTGCCAAAAAAAGCAAGGGAGAATGCTGCTTTGAACAAGGAAACCTTGTATGCTGAGGAGCACAGCGAAACAAACTGCGATACAATGTTTTGCAGGATAGCAAAGGATACTGGCCGCCTGGAATCCTGGCACTTGTGCGACCGACGATATCCTTTTAGAGCCTGATGGACCCAAAAATCTTTTGTAAAATCCTGACAGCCCTACAATTTAAATAAAAATGCTAAACCCGCCAACTTTTTCTCCATGGCTGATATAGACACCGACCTTTCAAGATTCCTAGAAAGAAAATACAGGACTAATAGTCTCACCCCCCAAGGCAACCTCCCAAAGCCAGTCGGGACTGGCTCCACTGCAGGCACCAGCTCTCGGAATCTGTCCCACTGAAAGCAAGACAATGCATCAGCTATACAGTTATCAACTCCTGGGAGGTGCGCAATGTAAAGAAAAACATTCAACTGCAAACAACGGAGAACTAAATGCCGCAGGAGATGGACCACGGGTGGCGACGATGCCGTCATACGGTTGAGGACCTGCACCTTCCACAAATTATCCCAATTAAAACGCACTTTCAAATCCTGTAAGGTTTCACCCCACACCTCAACAGCCAGCACCACTGGAAACAATTCCAGGAGCGCTAGATTCCGGCTAAACCCAGCCTCTTTCCACGAACACGGCCAAGGCCCTGCACTCCAACGCCCCCGAAAAATGGCCCCATAACCAGTGGAGCCGGCCGCATCCGTATTACAGTTCCAGGTCAAAGTTACTCACTGGCCCCGACATCCACAATGCCCGCCCATTAAAAGATTCCAAAAAACTGTGCCACACTCAAGTCATCCCGATGATCGGCGCATGAAATGAGTGGGCGACTTGACCCCCGCTGTCGCTGCCGACAGCCGTCGACAGAAAACCCTGCCCATGGGCATAATGTGACATGTAAAATTCAACTTACCCAACAACGATTGAAGGTTACGGAGCCGAAACTTTCACAGTCCCAGTTTCCCACGGATCTCTGCTTTAAGGGCCGTAAGCTTGTCTTCTGGCAGGCGACACTCCATGGCGTCAGAGTCCAGAACAATGCCCAAAAAACTAAGTAGTGGTTGGACCCTCTGTTTTTTTCTGGGGCTAACGGGATCCCAAAGCGAACAGTGACATGCTGCAAGGTGGTAAGGATGACCGAACATACCTTAGATGAGGGCGGGCCCACGCAGAGGAAATTGTCCAAGTAGTGGATCATGGAATTCACTCCTGATACATCCCGCACCACCCACTCTAGAAAGGAGCTGAATTTCTCAAACAATGCGCAGGATATAGAACAGCCCATTGGAAGGCAGCAATCCACATAGTATTCCTCTTGCCACTGACAACCCAGAAAGCGAAAATCAGCTGGATGAACCGGAAGCAGCCGAAATGCCTACTCAATATCAGCCTTAGCCATGAGAGCCCCACACCCGTAGCAACGGACCCAAAAAACTGCCGCATCAAAGGAAGTGTAAGGTACCGTACATGCCTCTGCCTCAATTGCGTCATTGACCGACCCACCTTTCGGAAAGGAAAGATGGTGGATAAGGTGAAACTTATTGGGCTCCTTCTTTGGCACCACCCCCAGTGGTGATATCACTAAATCCGATAAAGGCTCAAAAGGGAAAGGCCCGCCCATACGGCCCAACTCAACTTCCTTCTGCAATTTTTCGGAAACTACCCCAGGATGCTGCAATGCTGAACGTAAATTCCGGGGCACCGGCGGAACAGAGGCCAGACAACAAGGTATCCGAAAACCTACTGAAAAACCCTCCCCCAACAGCCGAGCGACATCGCGATCCGGATATCTATCTAGGAAAGGTTGCATCCTTTCCACCCTCACCGGTGTCATCCCTTTTGTTTCCAGACTCGCTGGAGCGGCCATTCCCTTGCTTGAAGCAGTGGGATAAAGGATGCGAACCTCCGCAGCCAGAGCATTCATGTTTGTAACGGCATACCCCTTCAAACTTGCAGGAGCCCTCATTATACTGCCAGCAATACCCCCGCCTCTTCGTGGCCGGTTGTCCAGGAGTAGAAGCACCACCGGCCCCCCCTGGAAAAAACTGAGTAGGTGCCCGCGCCGAGGTCATAAGTCGCATCCACAGGCTAATGTCCTTGTGGTCCCACCACAAGGACGGGCGGATAGCTCTCCATTGCCGGAACTGCTCATTGTACCTTAACCATGCAGAGCCACCATAGACCCTGTAGGGCTCCCCAATGGCATTGAGATAACAGAAAAGGGCGGAACAATGTTCCGGATTGTTCTCTCCAATAACACTCGCCATAATGGCAAATGCCTGCAGCCAATTAGAGAACATTCGTGGAATAAGCCTGTAGCGCCGTTTTTCTTCATCCTCCTTCTTGCTCTCCTCTGGCTTGAGCCTATCCAAGTTAAACTTCTCCAGGGGTAGCAGAGAGAATATCTCCACATACTCACCTTTCCAAATTTTTTCCCGGACTTCTGTCTTCAAATGCGCACTCAAAGGTCCCTCGAAACAGACGTATACCTCACATTTTGCAGAGTCAGCCAACCGTACCGAATCCCGTTTGGTGACAGCATCCCCCTTTGTCCTACCCTTGTCCCCGATGCTAAATCGTCCACCGCTGAGGCCTGACCCGATGCCACAGCCACTACTGCCGTAGACCCCCGCAACCTCCTGGGGAGCAACCCTATCTGCAGGAAGGACCCCGGCCACTGTAGCCCGCCCCGCTGCTGCAATTCCCTCCCCCGGCGGGATCCATGCCACCGTTGGCACGGTTTGGGCACTCCTCCCCAGCTCAAACTGCTTCAACAGATCCTTCAATCCCACAAGTAAACCCTGCAAAGCTGCATCTAACCCTGCTGTGGTGGTACCAAGGCCCACCCCGGCAGGGGCAGGAGCCGCGTCCTGAGCGAAACGCAATGTAGCACCAGCAACAAGAGACCCATTTGCACCACCCAGACCCCCAACATCATTTACAGCAGCACATACAGACAAGTTAGTAGAAAAAGCAGACTTACCAGGCTGCCCAGGAAGGGTCCCACCAGCCGCAGCGCCAGACTCCACTGATGCAGGGCGTCCACCAGATTCCTCCGCTTCAGAGCAGGAAAGCTCACCCTCTGACCTCTCCTCTGCAGCCCTCCTTGTCACCACCGACCGCACACCAGGTGTGTTGGAAATGGGTGCCGAGGATCCATGCCGCTGCTGGCCCCACCTACTCGTACAGGATCTGCCCGCCGACTTCCTAGCTGCCTTGCCAGAGCCCTGGTCACTCGCCACTGTACTGTAGTCGCCGCTCCTCTGCACCCCGACACCACAGGGGGCTGGATTGTCACAGGGGAGCCACCGGCCTCGGATGTAGAGGGCCCGGCGGCCACAGCTGCGCACCTCCCACACCGAGAAACATCAAAAAAGTGGAGTTGACAGCACGATCACCAATAGAGGAAAAAATGATTGTTTATTCCAAAAATAACGGAATGTTACAACATGTCACAGGAACATACATGACAAAGGAAAATGATTGACGCGTTTCACAGAGACTAGGTCCACTTAGTCATAATCTCCCACAAGGAGACCCCGCCCTGACTGGCTCATTGCCAGGGAAGGAGTCCACACATCCAGGGTTCTGATGCCGGGCGGACTGAGTAGAGAAACTGACAGTCCCGGATGCCCCGCCCGCAGAGCTCAGCCGTTGAAGGGGATTCCTTCCAGGCTCACGACCTGCCAAAGCCGTTGACCGATTCGCAGGGTCCCAGTCAGGACTCCCATTGTGGCGCCGAACTCTGGGGGAGGAGTCCGGGGAGAAGCGCTCTGGAGGCCGTGACCTCCGAGCTCGTGAGGACTCCTGCCCCCCGCTGCTGACCCGGAGTCCTGATCCCCCAGCAAATTGGAGACCTGTTCTTGCAGCCAAGCCGATCCTCTGGCAACAGCCTCGACCCGGAGCTGGGCGAGAAGTCTGTCCACTTCCGCCATCCTCTCTACCATAAGCCGGCTGGGGTTAGTAAGGAACACGTTGTCTCTCAAGTTGTCCCTGTGTCCGTCGCTCTCCACTGGACACCAGGGCAGATCCCCCACACCTTAAATGTCTAAACCCCTCCCAACCCAACAAGCTATTCCCCAATCAGGTCTGCCTTTTCCCCTGACTGCACTCAACCCACAGTTCACCCCTGCTTAACCTGCTCCCCTATTCACCCTGTCATGCCTGCCCTCCGCTATTTTATTTTTCTTTCTTTTGCTTCGGGCCTTACTGTTTTGAGCTCTGTGAAGCCTGGTCTAATGCCATTGTCTTCTGAGTATGTTGCATTCCTATGAATGAATGTAGAAATACTGGAAAGACTCAACAGGTGTCTGAGGATTTAAAGGGCTTTATGAAACTAACAAATGTTCTGCGCCTCATCTCCAAGAACAACCCCAGCCCCTGTAAAACACATGGTTGAATTAAAAATCACTGCAAGCACGTATAGAGACTCAACTATAAATACCTTTTAACCTGGCTGTGGATTGTTACCAGAAAATAGACACACACAACCGTTTAGTGATAAATGCACTTCATCTATTGATGCGGGTTTAGAACAATTGAGCACACAGCGGATAAATGTGAACACAGTCTGCTAGACAGAGTAATAACTACAGCAGAGTGATTAAGATTAGGTTCTATACCACTAACTGAAGTCAATACGTGAATTACCAACTCAGTGATAAACAATGTTACGTAATGAATTAATTAATTAATTACGTAAATAACGTTAAATGCAGTATGAGTGATACTTTTACTACACTGGTTTAGAGTGCACTCTAAGGCATTGTCTGGGGTATGGTGCAGTGTCTCCTAAGAGGTACCTATTTAACTAAGCAAGGGGGCAAAAGGTCTATGGGTAGCAACTGTTAGCGGCAGTCTTTAGTCCTAACTCTTCAGCTGGCTAAACGTTGTGGCCCAGTACCTATTGGTGCTCTTTAAGGCAGTCAACAAGGCCTGCAGGCAGTACTATAGCTATAAAGTACCGCTCTGTACTGTTTGGCTTCCCCACATACAGCAGTGAGTTTCTAATGGCACAATCACAATCTCTCTCTCTATGGTATGCCACCCACAGCACAGTCCTCTCACTCTCGCTGTTTCTACTACACTGGCTGTCTCGAAGGATCATGCCAGGGAAACTTTTTGCTCTCTCCTTCTCTTTTAACAGGGCTCCCTGTGAGATGTATTTCTTCCCGTTAGTCTTCAATAGGAAGTGCTATCTAGTGAACTACATGTCCCATCCTCCTCCTCTCCTCTTGCTGATTGTTCCTGTTGCCTTATTACCAGGAGGGAGGGGGGAGGAACACAGTAGGTGGTGAGTGGGGATTACTCTAAGTCCATTGCTAAAAGGAGGAAGGGGGCAGGCAGAAACACACAGAGCTACTCTCCTCCGGTGCTCTGTCACTGCTCTGGCTGCTGGGGGAGGGGAGGGCAGCAGTGCAGAGCCAGGGGAGCACCTGGCTACACACATAAGCAAAGAATAAATAATTTGATGGTTAATGACAGAATTCATTATTTTCCAATCTCAGTAAATTGGAAGGTATGGTAACTGAAAGCATCACAATATGAATATGTTACAAGGAAATGTCAAATAGCAGTACTTGCAAGAAGTATATACCTGGCGGAACACGGGGACAGAGGGGTCTCACTGTAATGAGGGGGACTATTTAAAGAGCTCCATTAGTCTCAATCTCTCTGGCTGGTGAGACAGACTTGGTTCACAATAGAGAAGCTGCAGGGCGATGAGGCTGAGTATCTTTGAGTCCTTGAATATGTGCCATTTCATATACTGTGTATGCTCGCAGCCAGTCTGCTCATATCTGCTTTTGTCTATTTAGATCACGTATGGGCGGATGACTCTGTGTTTTAAGGCATTTATCTCCCCTCTCCCTCTCTGAAATACATTCTGGGAATTTAGGTCTTCCCTTCTTGTAGCAATTTGCAATCGAAGACAACAATTATAAGGTGTGTTTGGGAGGTACAGCTTGTTATTTGGTTTTATGACCAATGCAAAAACATGTGTGCATTGTGGTATGTTGAAATGGATATACTGTATGCATATCAAATATTAGCTCATTTTTGCTATTCATTTTTCAGCTTCTTATATTATTGTATGTCAGCTCCACTGTTATGCCCCTGTTGGGCTTTTGAGGGGCCGCAGCTTCCCCATTTAGGTGATGTGAGGGCTCAAATAAGAGCATTCATATACTTTTCCAAACATGTACAATCTGGGTAGGTATATATTATACCCTTTTTTTTTATTTTTTCTTGTTTTATTTTTTTCATAAAAGGGTTCATGGTGACCTCTTATAATTTACGATGTTCCCTCATGAATGACTTAATTTTATTTTTTTTCATTTTTATTTTTTTTGCTGTGTGTGTTGTTGATTTTTATGTTTTGTTCTGTTTTTTTGTCATGCATTTTTCTTTCATCTTAACTTCTTAAAGTTATAGTTCTGAAGAACTATATGCAGCGAAACGCGTTGATTCATATGCTTCTTCCTTCCCCAAGTGTCGCTTTTTGAATGCATCACCTTTCATGTGTATTCTGTTTTTAATGGATGGTGGTTTCAATATGTTATAATGAACTAATGATTTTATATTAGATTTTTTTCTGTTCCTTTTCTCATTTGGCTAGCACATTTAACAGGTTCCCCACCGCGCGCCGTCTTTTCACGGCGGCAGTCGGGGAGCCCTGCGCGAATTGCCGTAAATAAGCGGCGATCTGCATTTGGCCACCAGGGGGCGCGCGCGCACCCGGCGCACTCCTGGGGAGTGTGCCCGCGGCTCGGGCGGACCCGATGTCTGCCGGCGAGCCGCGATGAGTGGCTACAGGGAAAGAACGGGGAACCGCTGATGTAAACACGGCGGTTCCCCGCTCTGTCAGTGGGGCATGAGAGATCTACTGATCCCTGTCACTGGGATCAGTTAGATCTCTCATGCCCATGTTAGCCCAACCCCCCCACAGTAAGAACACACCCAGGGAACACGATTAACCCCTAGCTCTCCCCCTGCAGGTTAACCCCTTCACTGCCAATGACATTTATACAGTAATCAGTGGACATTTAAATTTCTGATAGCTGAATAAATGTCATTGGTCCCAAAAAAGTGTCAAAAATGTTCCGACATGTCTGCCCCAATATCGCATTACCGCTAAAAATCGCAGATTGCCGCCATTACTAGTAAAAAATAAAAAAAAATGAAAAACCCCAGAAATTAATTCTCACCATCCGTAAATGCGGCCACTTTTGCGCAAACCAATCAATAAACGCCGATTGCAATTTTTTTTATCGCAAATATGAGGAATTATATAAATCGGCCAAAAACGGTGAAAAAAAAATGTTTTTTTATATTTTTTTTTGGATTTGAATTTTAGCAAAAAGTAAGAAATTTGGGTTTTTTTGCAAAATGGTCGCTCTTCTTTTGTTTATAGCGGCGATCAGAAAT
>BLSH010306301.1:1786794-1801890 GCA_018402905.1 Glandirana rugosa
TTCAACGGCGCAAATGCCTACTACTCTTAATTAAAGACCCCAAAAATTGAAAAAAAATAAAAAATGATCATTACCGCCGCTAGTCGCTAAAAATCGCCATGACGCTATAACGTCGCCTGTACAGCCTGTGAAAACTGTGAAAAAACCCTGGTAACAGTAAATATGTCGCTAGTTACGATATTTTTACGTGACTAATGACACATTTATGGTAACCGTCACTTCCCCAATTATTTCACTTTTCTTAGACGCGAAACACAGCATTTGAGTTATGTTATTTAATTTAGACACATACTGAGTTTTTACACTGTTATGTTTATTTTTTATAACCTAACACTTATACTTAAGTTATTTATTTGTATTGTCACATTTTTGAGTCATACACAGATTTAATTTATTGTATTGAGTTTACGACACAAAGCGCAGATTCTTTTCACTTTATTAACCCCTTCACTGCCAATGGTATTTACACAGTAATCAGTGCATTTTTATAGCATTGATCGCTGTATAAATGACAATGGTCCCAAAAAAGTGTCAAAAGTGTCCGACATGTCCGCTGCAATATCGCAGTACCGCTAAAAATCGCTGATCGCCGCCATTACTAGTAAAAAATAAAAAAAAGTTAAAAACCCCAGAAATTAATTCTCATCATCCGTAAACGCGGCAACTTTTGCGCAAACCAATCAATAAATGCCGATTGCGATTTTTTTTACCAAAAATATGAGGAAGAATATAAATCGGCCAAAACCGATGAAAAAAATTTTTTATTTATATATTTTTTTTTTTTTGGATTTGTATTTTAGCAAAAAGTAAGAAATGTGGGATTTTTTGCAAAATTGTCGCTCTTCTTTTGTTTATAGCGGCTATCAGAAATGATGCAGAGGGGATCAAATACCACCAAATGAAAGATCTATTTGTGGGAAAAAAAGGACGCAAATTTCGTTTGGGTACAACACCGCAGGACCGCGCAATTGTCAGTTAAAGCGACGCAATGCCGAATCGCAAAAAGTGCTCTGGTCCTTAATTGTGAAATCCTTCCGGGGCTGAAGTGGTTAATGGTGACCTCTTATAATTTGCGATGTCCCTTCATGGATGACTTAATTTTTTTTTGCTGTGTATGTTGTTGATTTTTGTGTTCTTTTTCATCTTAGCTTCTTAAAGCGTAAATCCTGAAGAACTATATGCAGCGAAACGCGTTGATTCACATGCTTCTTCCTTCCCAAAGTCTCGCTTTTTGAATGCACCTCCTTTCATGTATATTGTGTTTTTTAACGGATGGTGGTTTCAACATGTTATAATAAACTTATGATTTTATATTAGATTTTTTCTGTTCCTTTTCTCATTTGGCCAGCACATTTAAAGTCCCTTCTCCCTGTTAGAGTGAGAGGTATCTATCAAATTTTGAATGGTCCCCTCTGTTCCACCCACCAGGCTTCTATTCAGTTTACTTGTGTTTATGTGCTTAAAATAACATGTTGGACTTTCTTGACTTACACGAAGCTACTTATATGCAGAGTGCAGGCGCCACCTACTGTTCCCTTTCTGGTATAGCTTTGCTGTTTTGCATAGTTACATATTGTATTCTCTTAGAACTTGTTAATAAAGTGGTTAAGAACCAGAGCATTCTGGGAGAATTCTCTAGAGGAAGTGAGTCAGCTTACATTTGAAGAATCTACAGCAAGACAGTAAGGCATGCTTCTTCAATCTCTCCCCATCACCCCTCAGCTAGGTTAAAAAGTGAGTTCTTCTTATCCCATTCTGTGTTACATAGTTACATAGTTACATAGTTAGTCAGGTTGAAAAAAGACAGAAGTCCATCCAGTTCAACCAAAAAAAAAAAAAAAAATGTACATACACATATACATATATATATATATACACACATATACATATATATATATATATACATATACATATACACACATACACATACAACCAAATAATCCCATATACAATCCTTCACCCACAGTTGATCCAGAGGAAGGCAAAAAACCCCAGCAAAGCATGGATCCAATTTGCTATAACGGGGGAAAAAATTCCTTCCTGATTAACCGAGAGGCAATCGGATTCACCCTGGATCAACTTTACCTAAAGATGTTAGTACCCAGTTATATTATTTACATTAAGGAAATAATCCAGGCCTTTTTTAAAGCAATCAACCGTGCTGGCCAAAACCACCTCTGGGGGGAGTCTATTCCACTCCATTGTTATAGAGCATTGTTTCTTTATTGTATGCAAATTTGTACTCATCAATGTTTATTTTATCAATTTGTAGTTTCACCTGGCTTGTTCTAATAAATTTAAGAACAAAGAAATATGGTATGGAGCAGGAAGGTTTAGCTCTCTTTCCCAGAGACCCTCCTCTATGGGGAAAAATATTCTTGCAGTTGTACATATATGGGATGGTGCCACAATGAGAGTATTTTTATGATTTTGCAGGGTCCACACCTCTTTTCAGTGTTTACTAGATACGCTGGGATGCCATTAAATATGCAACCCCATTTAGTGCACTGCGATTTAAAAAAAAATGGGTGTTTTGTGGGTAGGGCAACCAGTGCAAATGAATGGGCTTCCATGCCCACATGAAACAATCCTATACTGTACATAGATTTATGTAAACTGGACTGTAGCTGTCACGTACCTGGTGGTTGAGTCTGACTTATGCGGGGGCAACCTCTCTTGCGGCCCTGGTTCCAGAACCCCTGGTAGTGCAGACAGGGAGCTCCGGAGCACAGGGGGGCACGAGGGCTGGACAAGTCTCAGGTGGCTGGTACAGGTCCACAGATGCTCGTGCGGGCTGAAGAGTAGTGATGCGGTCCGGGTCAGCAACTGGCGGGCAGCGAAGGTACAGAGGGATCAGGCAGACGGGTAGTCAGATGCAGGCTGGGTCAGTAATGGGCTGGCAACTGAGGTACAAGAGGAGCAGGCAGAAGAGTGGTCGTAAACAATCTGAGGTCGGGGCAGGCAGATAGCAGCAAAGTCCAAAGGGTAGCCGGGGTCACAGGAACAGGAAGTCACTCAGAACAGATACTGGGGGGGTCACAGGTGCAGGAACGCTGTAGAATGGACAGCACTTGCCTCCTGGTGCTGTCCTGCTGAAATGGCCGATATTGGCGCCATTAGCGCGCACGGGCGCGCACGCTCATGAACGTGTACGAACGCGCGCGTGAGGCCGGAAACGGCCAGGAAGTGCATTTTCCTAACAGTAGCTGATAGCTGATATCTGCTGTGGAACTTCTTTCTTTGTTGCTGCTGTATTAACCTTCTGCAGTGTGGACAGGGTTTAAATGAATAGTCATTGGTGCAGAAGTACAGCAGCCATCTTTAACCACTTATGTCCCGGAAGGATTTTTTGGGATTCGCCCCTGTGTCACTTTAACTGACAATTGCGCGGTCGTGCAACGTTATATGCAAACGAAATTTGCATCCTTTTTTTCCCACAAATAGAGCTTTCCTTTGGTGGTATTTGATCACCTCTGCGTCATTTCTAATCACTGCTATAAACAAAAGAAGAGTGAAAATCTTGCAAGAAAAACAATATTTCTTACTTTTTGCTAAAATACATAACCAAAAAAAAAAATAAAAAAACATTTTTTTCATCGGTTTTGGCCGATTTATATTCTTCCTCATATTTTTGGTAAAAAAAAACGCAATTGGTGTTTATTGATTGGTTTGCACAAAAGTTGCCACGTTTACGAACAATGAGAATTAATTTATGTGGGTTTTATTTTTATTTTTTTCCTTCTTTTACAATATATCTTTTTTATTCATTTTGATTTAAGCAAATACATAATACATTTTACACATATCATCAACTATCATCAACTAACAACAACACGAGAAAGAAAAAAAACTCATAATACCTCCTCTCTCTCCCAACTCCCAGTCCTCTAGGGTCCCCCCCCATCCCCCACCTCATCTTTCCGTCTTCCAGTGGTATTATCATTTTTCACTCTTCCCTACTTCATAGTCTGGTCTGACCAGCGATCAGAGTTAATTATGAATGTATACCAGCCAGATCTCCCAAACTTCCTCGAAATTTGGCTTGGAGTCATTACTTTCGGCTACTAATTTTTCCATGCGCATGATCTCATCTAAACTCTCAATCCATTCAGAAAAAGAAGAGATATTAGATGTCTCCCAATACCTAGGTATTAGCTGTCTGGCCGCAGATATGAAAAATCTTAAAAGGGTTTTATTTGCTTTCGTCATTATTATTGGATAGAGAGATAGTAGAGTCACTTCTACCGAGTTACATACTCCTTCCCCTGTTACTAAGTTGAAGAGCTGAATTACTCGTTCCCAAAGATTATGTATAGAAGGACAAGCCCACCATACATGAATAAGATCTCCTCTAGATGTATGGCAATGCCAACATATATCTGATTGAGAGGGGAAGATATTATGTAAGTCGACTGGTGTTCTGTACCATCTCTGATTTTGAGAATCTATGCGTACTATTAAAGACCTGGCCCCAATCCTCGTCTTTTATCGGATTGCCCAATTCTGTATCCCATTTTACCGTATAGGATGGCAGACCTGGTGAATTTAAATGTTGTAATATTTTATAAATTTTTGATATAGTATGCGGTGGGGATTCAGAGGAGATGCATAGTTCTGTGTATGACCTACGGATATTCATTGTAGGTGACAAGGAACTGTAAAAGCTTTGAAGTTGTAGACAGATGAACCAAAGACTCTTTTTTTGATTGTGTATATTTTGGAAATTTGTAAACGCGATAATTTTCTTTTCTAACATCACATGTCTAACTTGTGGCCAAAAAGTTCTATCCCAACATAATAGAGCTGATGAGTAGAACCCAAAAGGGAAAGAAGAGTTATATAGCAAAAATGGAGGACTTGGAATAGTGGTTATGGGGGAAAGCTTTAGAAAGCGATGCCAATGATCCAGTAGCGTGTAGGTTGTCCTATGGCCTTCGGGGAGACCCACAACGCAGCCTTCGGGTGTATTGGAGATATATTTGTTTTGATTTGAATCCACTGTTTATCAGATGAATGATGAAACCAATCCACGATATTTGAAAATAAAGCGGCCCTGTAGTAACCTTCCATATCCAGTAACGCTGCACCCCCTCGAGCCTTAGATCGGCAAAGAGTTTTCCATTTTACCCTGGCTTTGAGTGACTTCCAGATAAATCTTGAAAGACATTTATTTAGTTTTCCAAAATATGATCTAGGAATTTTTATAGGTAAAGTCTGAAATAAATATAATTATTTGGGTAAAATATCCATCTTGATGGCGTTAATTCTGCCAAACCAAGATAAAGATAGTTTAGACCAAGATTGTAATTCGAGTTGAATTCGTGAAAAAAGAGGTAAAAAATGTAAATCAAAAATACAAGATAAATCAGTAGGGATCGTCACACCCAAATACTTTACAGCTTCCTCCTGTCTATGAAAAGAAAATGTGGCAAAATAATTTACCTCATCTCTAGACAATAAAATATTCAGTAATTCGTTATGGTTATATTAACCTTAAAATTACTCACCCGACCGAAGGAGTTTAGTTCATTCAGAATGGAGGGAATGCTTATTCTAGGAGAAGACATATATAATAAAACATTGTCTGCATCAAGAGATATTTTGTATTCTATTTTATTAATGGTGATACCATGAATAGATGAATTATTACGTATAGCCGTTGCTAAGTGTTCCATGGTTATGACATATAACATCGGGGATAATGGACACCCTTGACGAATTCCATTATATATCCCAAACGGAGATGATAGAGTACCATTAATTTTTACTTGTGCATGCGGGTTAGTGTATAATGCCATTATTTTACTGATTATATTTTTACCTAAATTGATTTGATGAAGTGAGCGAAATAGAAATCGCTAATTTAGACGATTGAAAGCTTTTTCCGCATCGATCGATAGTAAGCAAGCAGGAATCTGCCGCTTTTGTGCTATAGACATTAGGGAGATTGTTTTAATAGTGTTATCACGTGCTTCCCTAGATTTTACAAACCCTGTCTGATCTGAATGAATTATTCGTGGAAGTATCGGACTGAGCCTATTAGCTATCATTTTTTAATATAATTTTACATTGCAATTTAGTAATGAGATTGGCCGATAGCTACTTGGATTAGTTTCATCCTTGCCTGGTTTCAGTATTACAGATATATGAGCTTTTAGAGCTTCTTGTAGAAAGGGTTGGGACTCTGAAATTGAGTTGAACGACTCCAGAAGAAGCGGGGCCAGGTCTAAAGCAAACGTTTTGTAAAATTGGTTAGAATAACCATCTGGACCTGGAGCTTTGCCATTTTTTGCAGATTGGATAACCAATTTTAATACTTTCTCGGTAAACTCGCCATCCAATGCTGATGTTGTTGTTGAGTCTAAACTGGGTAAAGATGTGTCTTTGTATATGCTAATATTTCCTCCTCCTTCTCCCTAGGGGGGCAAACATGACTAGACGTAGACCCATAAATATATAACGTCAAATAATAATCACGAAAGGTTTCAAAAATTGCTGAGTTTGTATATACCGGGTCTTTGCCCGGGGGAGATATTTTCATTATTGATGTTGATGTGGCTTTTGGATGCAAACTCCTTGCCAGGTGCGACCCACCCTTATTACTATATTTGTACGAGGTTTTTAAAAACGTATCTCTATCCCGCAAGGAGTGTTGATTTAAAAGCCCCCTTATCTGATGCAGTACATCCGATAACCTAATTAGATCTTCATCTCTATTAGTGTTTTTATGCTTAGTTTCTAAATCAGAAAGAGTTTGAAATAAAGTGGCAAGTTCTGCTGTTCTTGCTTTTTTAAGTCTGGTCCCGTGGGAGATAAAAGTACCCCTTAGGACACATTTTAATGCTTCCCACTTTATAGGAGAGGGTTTACTATCTGTTTTATGGTCTTCCATAAAATTAGAGATTGTCTTTTTAATGTCTGCTACACAGACTGAATCAGTTAATAAGTTATCATTAAGTCTCCAGTTCTACCAGGTATTTCTGACAGATTTATACGACAGAATATTGGAGAATGATCAGACCAGATTTTGGGTTTAATACTTATTGTAGATAATTATATGTATGTGTTCCTCGCAGACGGGTGACAAATTTACTCTTAGAGCTGCAGCCCCCACCGTAACTTCACCTAGGTGTAGTTTAAAAATGGTTTATTTTATGGTGGATGTGGCGCCACTCTATTCAAGACGGTATTATTAATTTGGTATGCCCTCTTGTAGCCAAAAAACAAATAAATAAATAACTATAACCTGCTCTATCACTTAAACATATCCAGGGATAAATGGATATAGGCCAGAAAAACTAAATTCTCAGTATAAGAATGGAGGTAGGTAAATATCGAGATATATTCCTTTTACAACAAAGGTGCATATGCATATTTCATAAGGTGCTAAAGTGTCACATATGAGTCGCCTTAAAAATTCTCCCAGAATATACTGATGTCTAATAAATATAAATTCATCAATATCAAGGTGCAAAAACGAATTAATTAAAATACAGGGTGGGCCATTTATATGGATACACCTTAATAAAATGGGAATGGTTGGTGATATTAACTTCCTGTTTGTGGCACATTCGTATATGTGAGGAGGGAAACTTTACAAGATGGGTGGTGACCATGGCGGTCATTTTGAAGTCGGCCATTTTGAATCCAACTTTTGTTTTTTCAATAGGAAGAGGGTCATGTGACACATCAAACTTATTGGGAATTTCACAAGAAAAACAATGGTGTGCTTGGTTTTAACGTAACTTTATTATTTCATGAGTTATTTACAAGTTTCTGACCACTTATAAAATGTGTTCAATGTGCTGCCCATTGTGTTGGATTGTCAATGCAACCCTCTTCTCCCACTCTTGACACACTGATAGCAACACCGCAGGAGAAATGCTAGCACAGGCTTACAGTATTCATAGTTTCAGGTGCTGCACATCTCGTATCTTCACAGCATAGACAATTGCCTTCAGATGACCCCAAAGATAAAAGTCTAAGCGGGTCAGATCGGGAGACCTTGGGGGCCATTCAACTGGCCCACGACGACCAATCCACTTTCCAGGAAACTGTTCATCTAGGAATGCTCGGTGCACCACCACATTATGGGTGTCAGGTCCGAGCATTCCTAGATGAACAGTTTCCTGGAAAGTGGATTGGTCGTCGTGGGCCACATTGAACACATTTTATAAGTGGTCAGAAACTTGTAAATAACTCATGAAAGAATAAAGTTATATTGTGATCCACCAGTGATGTGAACCATGCTCAACAGTCCATTCAAATATGTGAAAAAACACCTCTTGAGTGATTATTCCACTTCAATCACGTGTCAGGTGAGTCTACTCCGTGTTCCCCAATTGTTGGAAAACTCACCAGACGACAATCCCCACCAGGGGGTGCCAGCATGAATGTCTCGGATATTCCTATATTTCCTTCATATATATATTTATTCATTTTTTTTGGCACTTTATGGACTTGTTATACTAAGGATATTTATTGTCACCTGTTTACACATCACCGCGATTTATATACAACTATGTATGTCTATTTTTTAATTTTTTTATTTATTTATATCATTTTGTATATCTTGATATGTTTTAATTAATTAGTTTTTTCACCTTGATATTGATGAATTTATATTTCGCCCAGGATCGTTCCTTGTGGTGTCTTCTAGGACAGGTGCTGATGCAGCTATTTGCTGGAGTACTTTGAAGATATCGGGTTGTTGACCGTTCAAGAGCGGTGTGACTGGCAATAACCCTTTCGGGTGCCCCCTTTTGGGGGTGACTAGATGTAAATCATTGGCACCTCAACTCTCTCACAACTACTACATGTAGACTTCTGGTCTCTATTATTGGAATTCCCCCTCTTTGGGGATTATTTCATGCCAGATCTATGTGTGTCATCACACTAACCTTGGCCTTTCCCCTTCTGGGAACCCCTCTTGTTACCGTTTTTGGCAACTAATCGTGTTTGGCCAATTTTTGTTTGTTTTCCATATCGTTTATCCTGACATCTGAAATATTTTCTGGAGTGGATGTCCCTTGATTACCAGATTATAAGTATGAAAATTCCGGTCCCGGATGATTATTGCTTTTAATTACCGACCACCTACCCCTGAGGAAGATATCTCATTCTGTTACATCGAAACGCGATGGATCTTGCTCTACCCCCAATGTGGGGCAGACCAGTGGTCTTTTAACCATTTCACCATTTTGTCATTACATTTGTCACTTGCTATCGTCTTATCATGGGGACACACTCTTCCTGTTCCCTTGTGCACTTATGTCTTATGTTGCTTTGATTATATGCGTTGTCTTACCATTTTTAATGTGTACAAATAAACTTTGATTGTTTTTATAATTTGTTCTCCTCTTGATGAGTTGGTTGTCCCAATTTAAAGTCCCATTTAGGGGGTTCTTGCTCAATTTATATTTATTAGACATCAGTATATTCTGGGAGAATTTTTGAGGCAACTCATATGTGACACTTTAGCACCTTATGAAATTTGCATATGCACCTTTGTTGTAATAGGAATATACCTCAATATTTAACTACCTCCATTTTTATACTGAGAATTTAGTTTTTCTGGCCTATATCCATTTATCCCTGGATACGTTTAAGTGAATAGAGCAGGTTATAGTTATTTATTTATTTGTTTTCTGGCTACAAGAGGGCATACCAAATTAATAATATCGTCCAGAAAAGAGTGGCGCCACATCCACCATAAAATAAACCAATACTTATTGTAGGATCTGAGTCTAACAGAGACTGTTTCTGCTATAAATTTTATGTACTGGTGAAAAAAAAGTATAATCCCTCTCGCGAGGATGCAAAATTCGCCAAAGATCAAACAGTTTCATTTGAGACAATTTCTGTTTCAGTTTACGAAGACTGGAAAAAGGGATACTGGACCTTCCGGATGTGGAGTCTACCTGTGGGTCAAGGATTAGGTTAAAATCTCCTCCTAAAATTAGCTCCCCCTCTGTAAAAGTCTCAAGCAACCGTAGGTATTTAAGCCCCTGAGGGACCTGGGAAGATATAAATTAGCCAAAGTACATATAATTGATCCCAGCTTAACTTTAAGGAATATGTATCTCCCCTGAGGATCAGTTTTAGAATCCACCATTTGACACATTGCATTTTTATGAAAAGCAATTGAAACTCCTTTAGATTTTGCGCATGGATTTGTAGTTTGAAACCAAGTGGTAAAATATTTGTTTTTACAAGTAGGGAAGGCACCTGTATGAAAATGTGTTTCTTGAAAGAACACTATATCCACCCTCTCTTTATGGAGGTAGTGTAAGATCTGAGTGAGTTTATTGGGGTGATTCAATGCTTTCACATTGAAAGAACAAATTGATTTTTTTTTATATATTTTACTAGTAATGGCGGCGATCTGCGATTTTTATCGGGACTGCGATATTGCAGCAGACTTGTCGGAACATTTTGACACTTTTTTGGGACCATTGGCATTTATACAGCGATCAGTGCTATGAAAATGCACTGATTACTGTGTAAATGCCATTGGCAGTGAATGGGTTAACTTGGAGGGGGCACTCTAAGGGTTAACTGTGTTCCCTCAGTGTGTTACTAACTGTATAGGGGCTGGGCTGGCAGGGAGAGGGGAGTGATTACAGCTCCCATATACAGGGAGCCTGTGATCACATCCCTTCCCCCTCTGTCAGAACGGAGATCTGTGTTTACATACACGGACCTCCGTTCTGTCGCTCTGGGGGGGTGATCGCGGGTAACCAGCGGACATCGAGTCCACCGTACCAGCTCCCAGGCCCCCCCCCCAGAACACAGTGAGCGCATGAGCGCTTCCGGCGGTGCGCGCTTACAATACTCGTCCTCGCGGCCGCCATCAGGTGACGGCGTTTCGCGATAATGAACCATGTTGCTGCTGTCAAGCCACGGCGGGCTGTCAGCAACTGGTTAAGGAGACACCTTTGAAATGCTTGTCTATGTAGTGTCTCCAAAACAGGGAGCAGCCATCTTGGGGAAGGGCAAGGGGAAGTGTGTCTGCAGGCTGGTGAGGAGAGGGGGAGTTTGGGCCTAAAGGAAGTAGGTGTGTGGGATAGAGACTGAGCTGCTGCTGCTGGATAAATGGATTCCTGCCATAGCTGACCACAATCATGTGAGAACTCAGCAAAGTAAAGAGGATGTGGGTGAGCAGAGCAATATACAGGGGGCTCAGGAGAGTATGGTATGGGGGGCTCAGGAAGGTCTGGCATAGGATGATCAGGAGGGCATGGTACAGGGGGCTCAGGATGGCCTGGCACAGGAAGGTCAGGGGAGCATGGTATGGGGGAGTCAGGGGCACATGCCATTAGAGGCTTCGGGGGGGCACATTACTGAGGAGTTTGCAGAGCACATAGCTGTGGTATGAGGGGGCACATTACTGAGGAGTTTGTACTTCTCAGTAATATGCACACCACTGGGGGCTCAGGATTAAAAAAATTGTTACCTGATGCAGAGATACAGCTACTGTGGTAGATCTAACTGTGCTTGTACTGACCCCAGCCAGCCCTCTCGTCCATGCCACATGATGTCATCCATAAGCGCCTTGAATGGACTAAGGAGTGAGGGGTCAGCACAATGCACTCCAGAGCAATATACAGAGTACAGCTAACTAGTGGTGGGCGTCGCCTCCCTCAGGCATATCCTGCCCTGCCCTCAACCATATCACTCTGCAGCCTAAAGGTATCTATGCAGTGGGCGGCGCTGCGCTGGCTGCATCACACAGAAAGTTAAATGCGGCTACCGCCGCTGCTGGGTGGCCTTTTTTTAAATAAACATGCACCCCTGAGGTCTGGGTGGGCAGGAACTGCTGACCTTGAGCCCATGTGCTCCTTTTTATATGAATGTGTTCACCAAAAATGCAGTGGGGCACATCCCCTGCTAATTGGTCAGAACTACATCCACATACACCTGCTGTCACTGGCTGGGTTTTCCTCCCACTGTCCAATAGGAACCCATACTACTGGACAGTGTAAAACTTTCCAGACCATATAAATCAGCACCAGAGCACACTGAGAAGACCTTACTCAAATCAAGGCTCTATGATAAGCAGACAGCGTCTAAATTTATCTATCTGCTCTCCTGTTAAGCAGAGAAAGCCAAAAACTATATACACTCACTAGCACCCAAACTAGGAGGGCGCTACACCTACATGACTAAATACATGGACAAGCTCTTTGGCAATAGTTTTAGCTGAGGTATTACGCAAGGGAATGGCTTCCGGATATCGCGTGGCATAGTCCAGTATTACCAGGATGTGCTGATGGCCCTGGGCAGACTTTACTACTGGTCCCACCAGATCTATGCCAATCCTTTCAAAAGGCACATCAATGATTGGTAATGGTACCAGCAGACTGCGAAAATGGGACACTTTGGGCATGACTCACAATATTCTTTGACATATGCATATAACCCGGGCCAAAAGAATCTCTGGGTTATTCTCCCTGGTCTTCTCGATACCCAGATGTCCCCCCTTCATATGACCATGGGCCAAATCTAATACCATCCGGTGATAGGAATTGGGAACCACCAGCTGTTCTACCTCATCCTCCCCTTGCTTCACCACCTGATACAGCAAGTTATTTTTAAGAGCCATGTAGGGAAAGGACACCTATATATTAGGTTCAACCTAATATACTCACTAATACAGTCAGAGATTCTTTTTCGTTCATTAACTTCCAGCTGGGGACTGGATTCCAGCTCCTCTTGCTCCCCAGCCATTACAGAAAAAGGACCTACACCTCCGTTCGACACACCCACAGTTTCCTTTTCGATTTTGCAATCAAAAGGGTCTGGAGTGAGTTCCAGCCTTTCCCCAGCACGGGGAGCTCTGTCCTACTGACTCCTTTTGTTTTCCCATAAACTCCAAAAGTGTGGAAAATCTTTCCCCACTAGGGCCTCATGAAGCAGTGAGGGTACCACCCCCACTGAATGTGTCACCAGGCCCAAAGGGGTATCAATCTCAACCCCAGCAGTCTGGTAATTACATGTGTCACCATGTATGCAAATAGCCCCAATAGTTCTAGGGTGTAACTTTGCGGGATTTACACAATCATCTTTGACTAAGGTCACCACACTACCAGAATCTGGCAGAGCTGTGACTGGCTTTTCATCAACTGAAATTACATACATTCGCTTTTCCATGTGTTCCTGACATGTTGCAGTACATGCTACCTGTGCAAAAAGAGACATGCGTTTTTCATCTCCTGCTGGGCTGCGATGGCCCGGCAATTCACCTCTTGTTGCGCTGCCGTGGCCTTTGGCAGTTGGTTTCCTGCTGGGCTGCAATGGCTTGGCAACTCGCTTGATGCTGCTTGCGATTTTCCTCCTGCTGCACTGCAGTGGCCTGCGCGATCGGCGATTCGTTTCCTGCTGGGTTGCAGTAGCCTGCAACAGGGCTTTTAATACATCCTCCAGCTTCTACTTGCTCAGGAAGATGCCCGCCGAGCCCACCACATGTGGGGGGTTAGCTCAATAGGGTTCACCTTCCCTGAAAAAAGGCAGTCCAAACGGCCAGTTTGATTAAAATCTGGCTTGTTGAAAAGGTTGCATGTAGAAATCAAATAAACAAAACAGAAAATAAATCCTCGCTATTCAGGCACTAACTAAACATTTCAGATTTTCCTAACTGAGCGGTGCAGGACTTCTCTCAGACATCCACAAAACATAGACAGTGCAAACCTTTTTGTCTCAGTCCATAAGCAAACTTCCATATGTAAGTCCCAGGCCAGAGTAAAACTTCCCTCTCTTCCTCGTTATTTAACCACTTGACCACTGGGCACTTAAACCCCCTTAACAACCAGACCAATTTTCAGCTTTCATCGCTCTCACACTTTGAATGACAATTACTCAGTCATGCAATACTGTACCCATCTGAAATTTGCGTCCTTTTTTTCACACAAATAGAGCTTTCTTTTGGCGGTATGTAATGATCGCTGGGTTTTTTATTTTTTTCGCTATAATTAAAAAAAGACCGAAAATTTTGTAAAAAAATGAATTTTTCTTCATTTCTGTTATAAAATTTTGCAAATTAGTAGTTTTTCTTCATAAATTTTGGCCAAAATTTATACTGCTATCTATCTTTGGTAAAAAACAAAAAACAAATTGGTGTATATTATTTGGTCTTTGTGAAAGTGATAGAATCTACAAGCTATGGTGCCAATCACTGAATATTGATCACACCTGATGTCCTGACAGCCTATCTCATTTCCTAAAACCCTAACAAGCCAGGAAAGTACAAATTCTTGAAAAGTAGACATTCAGAGGCATTTAGTAAGGGTTATGGTGAATTTTTTGAAGTTGTAATTTTTTCCCACAATTCTTTGCAAAATGAAATTTTTTTTTTTACCAAAATTGCCATATGTTAACGGGTTATTTGTCACACCCAGCATATGCATACCACAAATTACACCCCAAAATACATTCTATTACTCCTGAGTATGAAAATACCACATGTGTGAGTGTTTTACACAGCCTGGCCACATACAGAGGCCCAACATGTAGGGAGCGCCATCAGGCATTCTAGGAGCATAAATTACACACATAATTTCTTGACTTTCTTGACCTCTTGCACTTTTGAAGGTCCTGGAGCACCAGGACAATGGAAACGCCCAAAACATGACCCCATTTTGGAAAGCAAACACCCCAATGTATATTCTAGGAGGCATAGTGACTCTTTTGAACATGTCATTTTTTCCACAAGTTTTTGGAAAATGTGGAAAGAAAATGAAAACGCATTTTTTTTTACACAAAGTTGTCCATCACGGAGTGTTATCACATTTTCTACCAGTTTAATCTAAGATTTACATACGGGGATCTTGTGGACTGCCACGAGGGACGTACAACCCGGAGACATACACCAGTCCGACACATTTTCACAGTGTGTACACCATAGCGGTATGAGCCCTCCTCATCGTCTTATATACAACCCCACAGTAAAAACGATACATGTACGACACACAATCTTTATAACATATTTACCTGTTGAAACACATTTTTTTTTACGCAAAAGTAAAAGAAAGGTGTAAAAGGTTTTTGAACACCTTTTTTACTGTACAAGTTTTCTCAGTGATACGGAGGATCTTATAT
>BLSH010306301.1:1827333-1840912 GCA_018402905.1 Glandirana rugosa
CGTTTGTAGACCTTTGACACACATTGTGAAATTGATTTTGGCCCTGAATGGTATGATGACGTTTTAGTTAAAGTGTTACACACAGTTTCCAGATGTTTGCAGAACAGTGATATGGGTTAGTCCCGGTTTTAGTTAAAGTGTCACACACAGTTTCCAGATGTTTGCAGAACAGTAGTATGGTTAGTCCCGGTTTTAGTTAAAGTGTCACACACAGTTTCCAGATGTTTGCAGAATAGTAGTATGGTTAGTCCCGGTTTTAGTTAAAGTGTTACATGCAGTTTCCAGATGTTTGCAGAACAGTAGTGTGGTTTCTAACGGTTTTAGTTAAAGTGTTACACACAGTTTCCAGATGTTTGCAGAACAGTGATATGGGTTAGTCCCGGTTTTAATTAAAGTGTTACACACAGTTTCCAGATGTTTGCAGAACAGTGATATGGGTTCTCCCGGCTTATTTATACTTTTTGGACACAGTTTGAAGATGATTTTAGAACAGTGATATGGCTTCTACTGTTAATTAATACTTTTCAAACACAGTTTGAAGATGGTACACTTCAACCTCCATTTTTGATTTTTTTATGAAATTATTTTTTAAAAATGCTTTTAGTTATTTCCCTGTCCCCATTTCTTTGTAGGGGCACTTGTCCCACCCTTACCCCCATTTCCTTCCTTTTGCAGACCTCTAGGACTTTCCTGGACTTTTTACAGCAATTTTCAGAACTTTTAGTAAAATTACCAGAACCCCGGACCCGAACCCGGACTTTTTTTGAAAAGTCTGGGTTCGGGTCCGGGTCCCGGACACCCCAAAGTTCGGTACGGACCCGAACTTTACAGTCCGGGTTCGCTCAACACTAGTTACTTACACTATTAAGAAAAATGTTTTTGGTTACTCTTTATTCAAAAAAATCTGTAAATTTCTATGGTGGTTATGTGACTAGAAGAATTATAAGAAGAAAGAAAAATGTATAACAGTCGTCAGAAAAAGAGCAGCACTTGAAGAAGAAGCATCCCTGTGTCAGTTCTCCCCACCATGGAATTCTTGCTGCGTTTGATGATGGAGCAAGCCACCGCGCTGGACGGAGATGCCTGGATGCGACTTTGCTTGTCAACGGTGCCTTCTCTGCCCTCTTGTCTGCCCCCTTCATCTTCATCTGTCCCTTCCAAATAGCTCCCAACTGTCCCTTATTTCGAGGGACTGTCCCTGATTTGAAACAAAGTCCCTCTGTCCCTCTTTCCTCTTCATTTGTCCCTCATTTTGGTCTGATCTATATAGTTGTATATAAAATGCACTTTTTATCTTTCAAAAAGTGTTTCCAAGTGCTAAACCTTTCATCCAAATTCTAAATGATTGCACTGTAAATTTTAAGAGCCAGTCTAAAAAAAATAGTAGTGGTAAAAAAAAAAGTACTTGTGGGTTTACCTAATATTTTTTTTGTATAATTCTCCTTTAAGGGGGCGTGGTAGGGGGTGTGTCATATGCCTACATACTTTTGTTAATAGATGTCCCTCATTCCCATCTGGGAGGTATGCTTCGATGCAGCCTCTTTCCCTCTCATTAGCTCATCTGATCCCGGCAAGTCCTTCACTTCCTTCAGGGGCTCCACCTCTGGTGCATCCTCCAGATGCTTCCTGGGCCCACTTGCTGATGGACATCAATCTACCTACCTCGGTGTCCGGCCCAGAGCCTTCCGAAAATGCAGGCACAGGCGCGGTTGAACCCGGCCAGGGTAGAGCAAGGAGACTGAAGCCGGCTCACCAATTTGAATCCTGGGGGCCTCCACTAGCTAAAAAGAAAAAGGGAAAATGTGATGGGTTAGCCCCAGCTTTAATTCCTTTTGCAATTTGTCTACAGAAAACTGAGGGTTAATTCCTCTTGCAACTATATCTGACACTGTAGAGCTGTTTTACCTTCTACTTCTCTTCTGCCAACTTTTCCTGCTATTAATGAGAATTTGAATGCTATTCCTTCTCAGTTCTCTCAATTCTGTTGAAGTAATATTAACATGGATGCATTTTTTTCTCCCGTAGTTATTCCTTCAGGCGATGTGCTTCCATTGTGAGCTGTGATCAATACCTATTGCATCCATGTCATCAGTATCCCAGGGTAATCCTGGTGGTGAGTCTGATCATTTACATTCTTTACTGTTGTGGATATCCTCTTTTGCCACATTAGCAGATAATTTTATAAAATGTTTTTCCGCTAACTTATCTGTTCAACCTGAGTCTTTAACACAAGAACAGTGCCGGCCGATGTATAATCTATTGAGGATAATCAAGTATTGCCTATGGTACAACCTACTCAACCTCTGGTCCCTGAAAGCTGTTTTAAGGAGGCCTTGTCATGCGAGATTTCTCCTCTGAGTTTCCATTTGACAACTTCATTGAAAGAGAAAATTTGGAGGGGTGATTATATCGACAGCCTTTCTCTTTTGCCATCCTTTAGAGAGAACTGTCTTCACAAGAAAGATTCAGATAACAAGTGCACACTGCAAGCCTTTTGTATCTTTGCTAGCGTGATGGGTGAAAAACGCCTGGAATTTGTTCAAACAGTGGTTTGTTTCGTCATCTTGAGATATTACTCGAAGCTTATAAAAATGTCCATGGTTAGTCTTGATTTTTTTATGACCAATCATTCAGACAAAAACTTTCTGTTCATAAAAATTTGACATGGGGATCCAAGGACGTTGGTTTGTGGTTGAACCTCCTTATTCCATGAAAAACAACCATAGCTTCACAGTCTTCCCAACCTGCCCCCCTGTGAACAAGGCTACAAGCCGAAACGCGTCTGCGTGTGCTGTATTTTTATGGGCATGGAATAAATTCATTGGATATCGTACTTCAGTGTGCCGGTTCTTTTTGCTGTATATTATTTGGACTATCGGATGAGGAGGAACATCCTGAACCTGAGCACCTGACACAGGTGTGCATACTTTTACAATGAACTGAATTTCTTTGTGCTCTGGGTTTTGAGCGGTGCACCTTTGTGGTTTGCCCCTTTAAGAAGGGTTTGTGCTTTAGTTTAATGAAGGGCAGTGCAAATTGCCCAACTCGTTCCGCTATAGGCACAAATGTGCTACTTGTTCTGGAACTCCCCTGGCTTCTTGTTGCTTCAAAAAGTTAACTTCGGGAGCCAATTCAAAAGATCATTTTCATCCTAGCAGCAACACTGGTGAAGTTGGTTGCCATGCTAACTTTTCTCAACATTTGGCCAAACAGTCTGACAGCAGTCCTGCTGTTTGATTGTTTTTCTATTGGTTTCCGATTGCCACAATTTTCTGGCACAGGTTGGCTGTGTTTGTGTTGACAACCTTCATTCAGTGCGTTGTTTCCCATCTATTATCATGGAGAAGATTTTAAAAGAGTTTTTGGAAGGTAGGGTGGTGGGCCCTTTCCTAGACCCTCCCTTTGATAATTTCAGGGTTTGATACCAAAAAAAGAACAGAACAATTTTGGTCTCATACACCATCTATCCTTTCCGTCTGGATCATCTCTTAATGATGACATCGATCCTCATTTGAGCTCTGTTTCCTATGCATCTTTTGATGATGTAGTTTCTAAAAAAAGCAGGCTGGGTAGGTATGCGTTAATAACCAAAGCGGATATTAACCACTTCACCCCCGGAAGGATTTCCCACGTTAGGACCAGAGCACTTTTTGCGATTCGGCACTGCATTGCTTTAACTGACAATTGCGCGGTCGTGCGATGTTGTACCCCAACAAAATTTGTGTCCTTTTTTCCCCACAAATAGAGCTTTCTTTTGGTGGTATTTGATCACCTCTGCGTCATTTCTGATCGCCGCTATAAACAAAAAAAGAGCGACAATTTTGCAACAAAAAAAAAGTTTTTCTTACTTTTTGCTAAAATACAAATCCAAAAAAATATATAAAAAAACATTTTTTTCATCGGTTTTGACCGATTTATATTCTTCCTCTTATTTTTGGTAAAAAAAACGCGATTGCATTTATTGATTGGTTTGCGCAAAAGTTGCCGCGTTTACGGATGATGAGAATTCATTTCTGGGGTTTTTTATTTTTATTTTTTTTTTTACTACTAATGGCGGCGATCTGCGATTTTTAAGTGTAAAAGTAGTGAGGCACAATCTATACAAACTAAGCAAATAGACAGAAATATGAAAATTATATAAAAATTAGTCTGTGATAGAATAATTCATAGCACAGTGCCCCCTAGTGACTAAAGAGCAGCTTAAATCAGCTAGTGTACCATAAGTAAACATATAAACCAAACCAAGTATACAAATAAAGTAAATAATGCCACCTAGTGGTGAAATAAAATATCATGCATAATCATAAAAAATTCATAGCATGAACCTTTAGCAATAAAAACATGTGTAAAATTTATAAGAAAGTGAATAAAGTTCATAAAGTGCTACTGAAAGTTGATCAGTGACGTAGCTCCTACATGGATCAATAATAGTGCACAATCACTGCAATCAAAAAAGTGTCCAAATAGGTGTCCTTCTTGCAAACATAAAGTGCTTCAGGGTGCAGGCACACACCACCACCTGGCAATATATTGTGCTCACCTCCAGGGGCGACCCCCACTGGGTCAAGTGACACAGTCCCCACTGGGGTACAATCCTATTCACGTTCAGAAGCGTGGTAGATACTGGTATGTCATATACCCATATAGCATATAAAACAGAGGAATACTCACATAGCGCTGAATCGTTTAAAACATAAAGCTTTTAATGTAAAAAGGGTTAAAAACATTCACATTTCACTGTGTACTACCACCGGTACACTCGGGTAATGCATCTGTCATGAACCACCCCCAATGGTTGCAGTATAGCAGGGTGCTCACGGCTGCTGACTCGTGCAGGGATAGTAAACAGTCTGCCAGAACATCACAAGGCTCCTCTCTGACGCATTTCATCACTCGTCACGTGACTTTATCAAGGGGTGTGTGCTGTGTGACGTTCATTCATTTATATAGTAAATCACAGCCACCATTACATTGAAGCCGCGCCCGCCATTGCATCCGAGGGCAATGGTTGCAGGCGGCACGGATAACGGGTATGCCCGCCCCCGGGAGGAGTGTAAACACACCTATACCTCCAGCGGTGACTAATACATGCCCAGATACAAACCTTTTATCCGAGTAAAGGCATAAACAAGCGGGCGCCATTTTGTTGAAGGTACCGTCATAAGAGTATGCAAATTCATATTATAAAAATCATCAGATGATAGCAATAAAAAAATATTAAAAAAAGGAAGAGCATTAAGGAGCATGTATATAGGCAATTTCACACCAGAACGGATCAAGCGGTCCCGGATACCAAATTAAATAAAAATTTAAATAAAAATGTAAAACGAGAAAAGAAAAACCAAGGCCAAATAAAAATAACAATAAAAACAAGAGCCAATGACACAAACTATACAAAAACCTGTGTCAGAAGCCGTTAGAAGCTGCTAGTGCATGGTCAGGCTTAAATTAACCTCCCCCAGATCAAATGTATAACAACATAAGACCAATCCCTAGCATATGCTGTAACATATGGCTAAATAGGTCAGTAATACATACTGGTAAGTGGAATACATAGATAAGTGCCGAACACAAAAAAAAAAAAAAAAACACGAATCAGTAATCGGATATAAAACAATTCAAATCAAAGTCTGCATTTAACCCTTTCGGTCTTAGAGATTGCACCTCAATATGAGATAAGGGATTTAATTACATATGCCACAGAAGGAGTGGTGTACTGTATTCAGTGTCCATGTAAGATGCAATATATTGGTAGAACTAATCGTAAATTGTCTAAGAGAATTCAGGAACATATACATAACATTAGGATTGGCTTCAAAAACCATAATTTATCAAGACACTTTAGGGATTTTCACAATAAAAGTACGTTAGGGTTGAGCTTCTGGGGTATAGAGGTGCACCGAAGACAGTGGAGAGGGTCTGATAAAGTTAAAACCCTTAGCCAACGTAAATCATGGTGGATCTATGAGGTGCAATCTCTAAGACCGAAAGGGTTAAATGCAGACTTTGATTTGAATTGTTTTATTTCCGATTACTGATTAGTGTTTTTTTTTTATTTTTTTTTTTTGTGTCCGGCACTTATCTATGTATTCCACTTACCAGTATGTATTACTGAGCTATTTAGCCATATGTTATTCTGGGGATTGGTCTTATGTTGTTATACATTTGATCTGGGGGAGGTTAATTTAATTTAAGCCTGACCATGCACTAGCAGCTTCTAACGGCTTCTGACGCAGGCTTTTGTATAGTTTGTGTCATTGGCTCTTGTTTTTATTTTTATTTTTAATTTTATTTGGCCTCTGTATTTTGTTTCTTGTTTTACATTTTTTTTATTTTTATTTAATTTGGTATCCGGGACCGCTTGATCCGTTCTGGTGTGAAATTGCCTATATACATGTTCCTTATTGCTCTTCCTTTTTAAATATATTTTTATTGCTATCATCTGATGATTTTTATAATATGAATTTGCATACTGTTATGACGGTGCCTTCAACAAAATGGCGCCCGCTTGTTTATGCCTTTACAAAAGGTTTGTATCTGGGCATGTATTAGTCACCGCCGGAGGTATAGGTGTGTTTATACTCCTCCCGGGGGCGGGTATACCCCTTATCCATGCCGCCTGCAGCCATTGCCCTCAGATGTAATGGCGGTCGCGGCTTCAATGTAATGGCGGCCGTGATTTACTATATAAATGAACGAACATCACACAGCACACACCCCTTGATAAAGTCACGTGACGAGTGATGAAACGCATCGGAGAGGAGCCTTGTGACGTTCTGGCAGACTGTTTACTATCCCAGCATGAGTCAGCAGCCGTTGACACCCTGCTATACTGCAACCATTGGGGGTGGTTCATGACAGATGCATTACCCGAGTGTACCGGTGGTAGTACACAGTGAAATGTGAGTGTTTTTAACCATTTTTGCATTAAAAGCTTTATGTTTTAAATGATTCAGCGCTATGTGAGTATTCCTCTGTTTTACATGCTATATGGGTATATGACATACCGGTATCTACCACGCTTCTGAACGTGAGGAGGATTGTACCCCAGTGGGGACTGTGTCACTTGACCCAGTGGGGGTCGCCCCTGGAGGTGAGCACAATATATTGCCTGGTGGTGGTGTGTGCCTGCACCCTGAAGCACTTTATGTTTGCAAGAAGGACACCTATTTGGACACTTTTTTTGATTGCAGTGATTGTGCACTATTATTGATCCATGTAGGAGCTACGTCACTGATCAACTTTCAGTAGCAGTTTATGAAATGTATTCACTTTCTTACAAATTTTACACAGGTTTTTATTGCTAAAGGTTCATGCTATGAATTTTTTATGATTTATGCATGATATTCTATTTCACCACTATGTGGCATTATTTACTTTATTCGTATACTTGGTTTGGTTTATATGTTTACTTATGATACACTAGCTGATTTAAGCTGCACTTCAGTCACTAGTGGGCACTGTGCTATGAATTAATCTATCACAGACTAATTTTTATATAATTTTCATATTTCTGTCTATTTGCTTAGTTTGTATAGATTGCGCCTCACTACTTTTACACTTATATCTGTATGTAGTATTTGGGATACTATTTAAGTGTCGGGCTGTAATCCCCCTACTTTATTATTCTTTATGCAGTAATAGTAGCGCGGTTATATTTGTGTATATCTGATCTGTGTTTTTTAGCAGTACTGCGATATTGCAGCGGACATGTCGGACCATTTTGACACTTTTTTTGGGACCAATGACATTTATACAACGATCAGAAATGTAAATGTCCACTGATTACTGTATTAATATCATTGGCAATGAAGGGGTTAACCTGCAGGGGGTAGTGAAGGGGTTAACTGTGTTCCCTAGGTGTGTTCTATTTGTGAGGGGGCTGGGCTGTTATGGGCATAAGAGATCTAACTGATCACAGTGACAGGGATCAGTAGATCTCTTATGTCCCCACTGACACAGCGGGGAACCGCCGCGTTTACATCGGCGGTTCCCCGTTATATTTCTCTGGCTGCTCATCGCGCTCGCTGGCTTACATCAGGTCTGCCCGAGCCACAGGCACACTCCCCCTAGCGGCCACTCTGCAAATCGCCATTTATTTACGGCGATTCGCGGTACGCGTCCACACTGCCACAGTAAATATACTGTGCGCTGTGTGGAAGTGGTTAAGTCTGCTTTACGTTTGTTACCTATACACCCCTCAGCTTTTAACTTGTTGAGTTTTTATTTTGATAAAGCGTATTATTTCGACAAGTGCCTACCTATGGGCTGCTCTTTGTCTTGCAAATATTTCAACGTTTTTTCTACTTTCCTTGAATAGGCTGTATCCTCCCAAACTGTATCTGATAACTTATTGCGTTAACTTGATTATTTTTTATTTTTTTGGCTCAGCTGGTTCGGCTGATTGATTATATTTATTAATAAAACAGAACAAGAAGAAGAAAAGTGTGAGAGGTGAACAGTACAAGCCATTGGATCGGAGTGGCAGCCAGACAGCTAGCATTTTCAGAAGCTTAGTAATGGCGGCCTCCATATATGAGCGGAGATCTGCACATCGCCTCTTCTGATGTTCCAGGTCTGCATAGGTGTTTCCGGAGCAGTTGGCTGTGTGAATCTTCTCACACATACTCTTTTCCAGAGCGTCACACCACGTCTGGATTTTGCCTGTCCTTGGAAAGAAGAGATCTGTGATGCGTGTTGGATGTGCCCCTGAAGTTGTGACGTGAAGAACAGGAGCAATTCCTTTCTCCTTCCCACCCCTTCACTGGCAGAGATTCACCAGGATCCAGTACGGTGCACGTTGGAGGAACCCCTGAAGTGGTGATGTGAAGGACCGGAGCATCATATCCAAAAAGGAATTCTCTCCTTCCTTGCCGTTGGACATCCACAGTGCGACCACCCGAGTTGGATCCGTTTTTTCTGCGCATGACCTACCAAAATCTGGTAAGCACACATCCATTTCATAATACGTGGATTTCAGTCGTATAAATATACTTACACAGATTCCAGGAATATTTGGTGATCAATACAGAATATTAAGTGGAAGCATTCAACAAGAAAAGCTCCTACCCCTGAGAGTGTCTTATGGCAACTTCATCATTCTCATTATAAACAGAACTGTTTTATTTTATTTTCAACCTTTATCTTGGCGCTGCATTTGTACCAAACCTGATTATATTTATTCACTAAATTTCGCCTAACTTGTCAGCGTTTCGGTGTTCCGCTGGCTCACGGAAAGTCAAATTCATGCCTCAAATTTTTAGGTGTTACCATTGACACTGACAAGATGGAATTTCGTTTGCCTCATTTCTAAAAGATTATACAGAGCCATTGCAGGTTTTAAGTCTCCGAGACATTTTGTGAGGATCACTTCAGCTTTGGTTTCTGATTTGTTAATTTGGAATAAATTCTTATCATCTTATATGGTTGTTCCTTTTGGCAAACACCTTTACAGGATGCTTCTGTTATTTCTTTATTTACAGATGCGGCAGGGGCCTTGGGTATGGTACGTTTTATCAATGACATTGGTCAGCAACCAATGGCCTCAATCTTGGTTCAATGGGGGTTTCACCAAGAATATTGTCTTTCTTGTATTGTTTCTTATCTTGGTTGCTTTAGAGATTTGGGGAGAACTCCTTCGCAATTCTCCTTTCTTACTTCATTCAGATAATAAAGGGTTGATCTACGGCGTTAACTGTATGTCATCCAAGTCTCTGCCTGTTTTAACTATTTTAAGACGTTTGGTTTTTAAATGTCTACAGCTTAATTTATGGATTAAAGTCAAATATTCCAGGCTATACTAATGCGGTTCCTGATTCTCTATCACATTTTTAACTCAACCAATTTCACAAATGAGGGCTCTTTCGCACAAGCGGAGCCCGTTTTGACGGGCTCTGCTGCTCAGCGGGGATCCATCCGTTGATCCCCGCTGAGCCGGCGGATGACAGGACAGTCTCTGCACTTAGTGCAGTGACTGACCTGTCAGAGCTCCATTCTCCTCTATGGAGAATCGGATGAACATGGACCATCTGTCCGCGTTCATCTGATCCGCCAGGCAGATGGAAAATAAGGCTTCCATCCGTCTTTTCGAGCGGATCGGGTGTCAGCGGACATGTCACCGCTGACATCCACCGCTCCATAGAAGTACATGCAGCGTCCGTTTGGGTCTGCCTGAAAAATTGACAGGCGGACCCAAACGATCCGTGTGTGTGAAAGAGCCCTTAGTCCCGAATGCAGATCCCTGTGGTTCGCCTCGCCCAGAGCACTTGTGGTCCATCATTTGTCATCAGTGAATGCAGCTGTTAGAAATTCCCTGGCACCTTCCACGCCTGGTCTTCAGTCACATTGTTTTTCTGAAAGTTTAGTTCTTTATTTTCTTGAGTCTTTGATGCGATGTTGTTATTCATATTCCCAAATGGTTAAAATCTTGGCCAGCATTTCATTCTTTATGAAAATGCAAGGTTTCCCACCTTGTTCACAATTTTTCTTAGTGAAACAGGCAATTAAAGGTTATCAAAATCACTGTTTCAGCAGGAATACCCAAGTTCCGGTCACTTTTACACTTTTTGGACCATTTACTCTTCGACTGTTTGTTTTTCTTTTTTTGCATACAAACTATTTTATTGGAAGGTTGAATATGGACAGTGCAAATAAGATATTGTTTAAGTGCATATGCATAGAAAGAAAACAGAGTGTTATACGATATCTTCAGGACACAAATCTTACCTTAGGGTACATTTACCTTATTGATAAGTATCGAAAAGGCATTAAAGAAGAGAATATAGTACAGTAAATAATATCAATCGTGTATATAATATATGATCAATCCATCTAGGGTTCCAGGCAATTCTATACAAAGAATAAACATGGGTTATGGCTTAAACAAATGTTTACATAAAGTAAAATCAGGAGGATCATTTTTGTTCATATTTGTGAAGTTTATCATTAAGTGTATGGTATATAAATTACGTAAGTTTGACTTTGGACATTCTTGATAGGACTTGTTGCCAAGAAATAACAGGTGTACGCCAATTGCAAGCAATCATACAAAGTACTGTACTGCAGAGAGTATGTATCAATCTGCAATAGAGCGTGGGTATGTTAGGTATTTTCATATATAGAAGGCAGATTTGGGGTGTAAGTGTGACATTCTCGTTTACTATTTTGAAAACTATCACGAGGTGGATCTCCATATATGATTGAGATGTTTAAATGTCCAGAATATATGCAATAGGGTGCCTTGTACAGAGCATCCCCTAAAGCAGTCAGGGGAACTGTTGGGGTAGAAGGTATAGATTCTGGAAGGGGTCGTATACCACCTGATCATTACTTTATATGGAGATTCGCAAATGGAGGTGGCACAGCGGCTTTTATGAAGGTTATCTATCATTGAGGTCCAATCAGAGAGAGATAGTACAATTGAGATCTTGTTCCCATTGCAACATGGGTTTTGATTTATCAGGTTGGGAAATGTTGTTGAAGTGTTTATATAGGATTGATATCTGACCCCTATCTCTAGAGGATGAAATGCACACTTTTTCGAAGAGGGAAGTGTTGTTGAGGTTAGATAATGAATAGTGGGTTTGATAGTTCCATAGGAGGGAATTTATATCTGTCACTAAAGATTCAAATGTATTAAACATGTTATCTTTAGTTAGAGCTCTTATGTTGGTAATTCCAAAGTGCTGATGAAGGCTTTTGGGTTGTCTAGGGCTGGAGGGAAAAGAGGGTTGCCTATGAAGGAGGCTAGGGGAGTAGCGGCTGAAGAAAGCATGAGGGCATCTTTGTGTCTTAGCCATAGCTGAAGTGATTGGGAGACAATTTTGTTTCTGTATGTTAGAAGTTTTTTAGTATTCGTTAGTTTAGACCACAGAATTCTTTGTAAGTTATATGGAATCAGGGCCAGATTAACATAGGGGCTATGGGGGCTGAAGCTCCAGGCCCCTACCATAAAATAGGCCCTGGCTGGCCAGATTCGCTGTTATTTTCTGTCACTTGTAAACACAGAGGCCCGACTTCTGTGCTACAAGTGACAGCGCGCTGCTCTCTCAGAATCTCCCTGCACAGCACTTGGACACAGGGCACAGATGCCCAGGCACGGATGTGTTATGGGCATCACCAGATGTCTTGCTGGCTGAGAAACAGCCTGGTGCTCGAATGCCGACGCCCCCTGCTGGAGGATCTCACTGCTGGACGCTGCTCCTATCTAGTGAACGAGAGACAGAGCCATGAATGGACTGTGTGGGAAGCTGAGACTGACTGCTTCTGAGGTAAGGTGGGGGGCCCGTTTTTGCAGAGCTGGGGGGGGGGGGGGTGTTTTTGCAGAGCTAAATCCCTTTAATCCAGGACACATATGAATTACACAGGTTTTGAGGCTAATTTAATGCAGGTAGGGCACCAAGTGAGTTTAATTACCACCTTAACCACTTCCCGACCGCCTGCCGGGTTTTCACGGCGGCAGTCGGGTTGCTGTGCGCGAATCACCGTAAAAAGACGGCGATCTGCGAACGGCCGCTAGGGGGTGCGTGTGCGCGCCCGTTGCACTCCTGAGGAGTGTGCCTGCGGCTCGGGCGGACCCGATGTCCGCCGGCGAGCCGCGATGAGCAGCCACAGGCAAAGAACAGGGAACCGCCGATGTAAACACGGCGGTTCCCCATTCTGACAGTGCAGGCATGGGAGATCTACTGATCCCTGTCACTGGGATCAGTTAGATCTCTCATACCCATGGTAGCCCAACCCCCTCACAGTAAGAACACACCCAGGGAACACAGTTAACCCCTAGATCTCCCCCTGCAGGTTAACCCCTTCACTGCCAATGAAATTTATATAGTAATCAGTGGACATTTAAATTTCTGATCGCTGAATAAATGTCATTGGCCCCAAAAAAGTGTCAGAAATATCCGACATGTCCGCTGCAATATCACAGTACCACTAAAAATCGCAGATCACCGCCATTACTAGTAAAAAATAAATAAATAAAAACCCCAGAAATTAATTCTCATCATCCGTAAACGTGGCCACTTTTGCACAAACCAATCAATAAACACCAATTGTGATTTTTTTTTTATCACAAATATGAGGAAGAATATAAATCGGCCAAAACCGATTTAAAACCGGTGAAAAAAAATGTTTTTTTATATATTTTTTTGGGACTTGAATTTTAGCAAAAAGTAAGAAATTTGGGTTTTTTTGCAAAATGGTCGCTCTTCTTTTGTTTATAGCGGCGATCAGAAACGAGGCGATCAAATACCACCAAAAGAAAGCTCTATTTGTGGGAAAAAAAGGACGCATATTTTGTTTGGGTGCAACGTTGCACGACCGCAAAATTATCAGTTAAAGCGACGCAGTGCCAAATCGCAAAAAGTGCTCTGGTCCTAAAGCTGGAAAACCTTGCGAATGGTAAGTGGTTAATCAGGCACAAAACCTGTGCAATTAATATGTGTCCTGGATTAAAGGGATGATGTGGCAACCCTGAGGGGGGGGGTTTCAGAGCTGGGGGGACTGTTTTTGCAGAGCTGAGGGGGGGGCGTTTTTGCAGAGCTGAGGGGGGGTCGGGGGGGGAGTCGAGACGTTTTTGTCA